>JBAJNP010000662.1:18090-83761 GCA_036877545.1 Yasuhikotakia modesta | reverse complement strand
TGTCTGTGTGTGTCTTTAAGACTATAATTTTGTAGCTCCTGTAAATATATTTGAACTTTTCCCTCTGTTCTGACTGTTGATTTGTTGTGTGTACTTGCATGGCTGCAGTATTTCCAGACTGCCAGAGCCTCTGAACAGCAGCAATTTCAGCATGGACAACATTACAGGTATGTACACACACACACACACACACACGCTCTGAAATAAAGACACTCATTCACTCTTGTTTTTTGGGGGGGGGGGGATTAAACTGAAGTGAACAGACGTCTTTGTTGTTCATTAATTCGTTTGTTGTTTTTTCGCCTGCAGTTCCTCTGTTTCCAGAGCAGAGGATGTCTCCAGCCAAAGCTCTGACCATGAAGGACTACGAGAACGTAAGTGCAACATTATTAAAGCGTTAGCTTTAGTTTAATTCCCATACTGTTCCTTTTGTCGTCTTGTAACCCATTGAACTGCCTACCTAGACGTTTTCTACTGTTGATCTGAGAGCTGGAACTTGGCTGCAATGCCAAAAGTGCCACCACAGTCATTTTCAGCAGCTATTTCTGCCTGTAGTTCTATGTATAATTTAAATACTGATCTTTTTAAATAGCTGCAATTGTACTGCTGTGTGAATCGCGATGTGACGTGTGTCTGTGTGGATGATCATATTCTTGAAAACCATTTTAGGAAAGAGGTTTATTATGCAGAGAGATACAGATCTGTAAACATTCCTGTGTGTGTGAGAGAGTGTGTGAGAGAGTGTGTGAGAGAGTGTGTGAGAGAGTGTGTGAGAGAGTGTGTGAGAGAGTGTGTGAGTGTGTGTTTGTGAGTGTGTGTTTTAAAAAGGAAAATGTAAAACAGAAGAAACAGAGAGGCTTTTTAGAAGAAGGTTATAGCTGCCCATTACCACAGTATTTGTGTTGTATGGGTTATTCCAGACTGTCTCTCGTTCCAGTTTTCTTTCTCTCCCTTCCCCCTCTTTCTGCCCCAGATGTTGAAGTGAACTGCTCCGAGATACAATGATGCACAGTTCACTGCCCTGAACACACACACACACACACACACCCCAGTACTGACCATACACACACATGCACAGCCTGTTACGGCGGCTTGTTTCTTTTTTAGCTCTCACTCTCTTTATCACTGTCTCTCTGTTTTTATATAATGTGGTTATATAAAGAACATCTTTGCTCATTTAAATGAAAATGATGTTTTCATTAATAAATCTAAATTTAGAAAAGGTTCACTAGAAAAAGATTAGTTACATTTGCTCCTTGTTGTTACTGTCTGTCTGTCTGTCTGTCTGTCTGTCTGTCTGTCTGTCTGTCTGTCTGTCTGTCGAGGGAATATTTTAGAAGTCATTTGTCTTTTACCCTCATAGCAAATCACGGCTCTGAAGAAAGAAAACTTTAACCTGAAGCTCAGGATCTATTTCCTGGAGGAGCGAGTACAGCAGAAATGTGACGACTCCACAGAGGACATTTATAAAACGGTGACTGACACACACAGGCCCGATTCAGGCTTCATTCACACAACAACTGCATCATCTGTAGAGTTGAACTTCATAACATCCTATTTATGTTACGGGAAAAATTATTAACTTTAATTAAGTCACAATCACTGAACAGAAAGTGTCTGTAATGTTTTCCAAAGAAGTTTTTAAGCAAAGGGCAGTTGTGTTAAAGTGTGTTAAAAGTGTGTTACTGTGCAGTTGCAAATTTTCTATTAAGTTAAGTGGAAAAACGTACTGCTGTACTGCTGTATGTAAATGCTGTAACGGCTAGTATGGGTGCTAGATAAGAACTCACCACATACTTGAGCTGTGTGAAATCCTCACAATCCTCACAATGTGTGTGTGTGTTTGTGTGTGTGTGTGTGTGTAGAACATCGAGCTCAAAGTAGAAGTGGAATCAATGAAACGAGATCTAGCGGAGAAACAGGAACTGCTTGTCTCTGCATCGTAAGTCTTGTTTTTATTGTTTACATTCTTAATATCATTGATTATAGAAGCCTGTAACAGTTTCTGTACATTGTGAAATATCATACAGTGAGTCCTAATGTTCCAGTGATTTATTCTGTGATTTTTGTGGCTTTGTGGGAGCATTTAACTTTATACGGTAAAACAAATCGCTCATGATTAGAACACAGTGAAAGTCATCGGGTTACATGTTTATGTGGAAGATAAGACAGACAATGTTTAATGTGTGTGTGTGTGTGTGTAGGAAAGCGCTGGAAAGTTTAGCCAGTCGAGGAGTTGATGATGGACGAGAGCAGATGCAGATACAGAGAGAAATGGACTCACTCAGAGCAGCTTTCAATGCTCGCATTCAAGAACTGGAGGATGTAATACAAATACAAATGCAATATTGCAATGTTCAGACAGATGAATGAGAATATAGCCATCCTTACCTGTCTCTCACTCTCTCTTTCTCTCTCTCTCCCTCCCTCCAGTCTCTGCACACTGCCCAAGAGGAACTGGAAAACATGGCCATCATTGCAGAACAGGAGAAACTGAAGAATATTAGGTTAGAGAAAGAGCTACAAGCTGCCAACCAATCAGGACCATCAGGGGATTCAAACCCCGCCCCTGAGCAGATCCGAGAGCTCGAACAGGTTCTTCAGCAGAAGGAAATGTGAGCGAATATATTGAAAAATAATTCACATTAAAGAAGTGTAACTGTTCAGTCTAAAAATACTTGTTTTTACAGTGTTATACAGCAGCTGCAGAGGTCTCTTCAGGATCGAGATGCCATGATAGGTGAGCTTCATGGAAATGGCCCAGACAAGCCAATAGCAGAGCAGATTGCCCAGCTGAAGTCTCTGATTGGTCAAAAAGACAAACAACTGCAGGTAGTGTAAAGAACTTATGAAGTGGCCTTTATACACTGTTATAAATGCATGACTGAGACATTTTTGTTTGTTTTTAATAGGCTCTTACGGGAGACTTAGAGAGCGAGAGAGAAAATGCAGAAAGAGACAAACAGGTAGGCAGAATAAATTAACATTTTTATGCATTTGGCAGAAAGTAACATACAGTTTAAGGTACACATTTTAACAGTACGTGTGTTCCCTGGGAATCAAACCCAGACTGGAAAGGTCACAGAAAAGGCATGAAAACTAATTGGTCAAAAAGTGTGTAACCTCTGCGGAAGGGCAGTGTGCTAAGCTGGATTATCAGGTTGGCAGCAGTTTGTGTCTGTTGCGTAGAAAAAACATCAAATATTAAAAACAAATCCCTCTGTGTCCTGGAGGGAGAGTTTGTGTGTGGAATTGTGTATGTTCAATTTTTATGCATGTCCATCTTATGTTTGAATAACTAATTCATAACAATTATTGTGTGCACGTTAAAATCTGTGTTTGTTACAGTAAAATCTTGTAGGACAGATTTACACTGCAATGAGAACTTAAGTTAAGCAAATATGTTGAACCGATCAGATACTTGTGTAAAGTCCAAAGTTTTGTGAATTCTAAAGTGAATTCAGATTACAAGCCATTAGAGCTATAGTTATATATTGGTTTATTCTGTAGACTATTCTGTAGAATCAGTGGCCCAAATACGACTGTTGTCATCAAACGCCTGCTGAGCTGAGTGGATTAATGTGTGTGTGTGTCTTAGTAGACTCACAGCACCCAAAGGATTTCCTGTGTGTGTTTGTGGATTAGAGGATTTATGTCTGCGTGTGGGCAGAGCACAGACTGTTTTATTCAGAGCAAGAAGACGGAGGGATGCAGGGGAAGATTAATAGAAAGTTATGGTTTGTTGGAGAGGAATATGCTCTAAGTGGTCATAGATTTGCAGCGTGTAGCATGTCTGTAGTGTGTCAGTAGACTTCTCAACGTGCGTCAGGGGAACATGCAGGAGTCATGCCGTGTATGCGGCAGATGCATGCAGGGCGGTCAGTGTCGCTGGTTGTTCAGTGCATGTGGGCGTCTGAAGTTGTCGGTGGTCCTCTCGCATGTGTTGGAGTCAGAGTTGCATCGGGACGGCTACAGCGAGTTTCTCTGTGGGAATTGCGTGTTTTTGCTGGAGAGTGTGGTGAATTGCGACGTTGCCATTGGACAGCTGCGAGACGCGCATGCCGTGCAGCTGCAGAGGCTGCAGAACGAAAGGGACAGACTGAAAACGCACATTATAAACAAATACAAACAACATAACCTGCCAAAACCAGATGGTAGCCGGTTGCAGAAATCTGTCAAGCAGGAGGTAAAAATTGGAACAAAAATGGCAACTCCAAACCAACTGCAATCCCTTCAGCCCTCTAAACAACCTTCAGTTCATCCAAAACATCAACAATCAGGGTTTGTTGACATGTGTGGTACCTCAAGAAAAAGTTGGGGTGTTGCTGCTGTGACTAGCGATGACCGACAGGAGAAGTTCAAAGGTCAGTTGAGGAGGTGTGTGAGTCTTGAGCCGCTGAGCAGGGCAGGAGCAGAGCGATTTCAACGTTCGCAGTTTAATTTGTCTCCACGTAAGAGCAAAGGTACGAATTCTGGTGCGCTGGGAACTCCAGCTTGTTCTGTCAGTCGAGAATATTTAAGCATTTTGCAGAAGAAGAGCGCTCTGATATCACGATCAACTTCCCTCCAATCGGTGAGCCTGGACCACGCCCTCTTCAGTGCATCACACCGTAGACACCCACTCAAAACCTCTCTGGTGTTTGATATACTTCAGCTTTTAAGGATTGTGCAACATGTGAGACCAGTTCCATGCCACAGGGGTAGCAAGATTCCAGTACTGATACATCCATGGAAACTTTATGGAAATGTCCACGGGGGTGTGTGTTGGAAGTCAAGGCTGGGAAAAAGCCTAAAAGAATTGGAAGAAGATTTTAATGATGAGTACACGCCTTTTAAACAGGAGGTACACGTCTTCTGGCTACCCCTGTATTTGCTCAAGTTCGGTCAGAATAGGTGGCATGTTTAGTTTGAGCCAAAGAAAATCAAGGTTATTTTATAACGGTTTGCTTATGTGTTTGTGTTTGAACAGACGTGTGTAGAAAAACAGACTGAATTGAGCAGATTGGAGCAAAAGATCAGGCATCTATCTGAAGAACTCAACACTGCCAAGAACGGCAACCAGATGCTCAAACACACGCTGGAGGAAACCGAGACCGACAAGAAGGTAAGTCCTGCAACACACTCCTGAAACGTTCAGACCTCGAAAATTCACGCTAGTCACGTTAACACACAAACGTAAGAACTTGACTGCTCTTCCTAAGTCATCTTGTCTTGTATCTCAGGCACTTTCTGATGAGCTACAGGAGAGAGAGAGCGAGCTGGCGGCAGAGAAGAAGAACTCGCTGAAACGAGACAAGACCATCCAAGGCCTCAGTCTGGTCCTCAAAGAGAAGGACAAAGAGGTGCGACTCACTTCCTGTTACCTAAAGGACTACGTGCTGATACATCAGTGGACACGATAGAGACTTAAATGAAGTTCTTTTTGATGATGTTCTGATGTTTTTTGATCTCCTTCAGATTGAAGATTTGTCTCATGACCTTGAGGACAGAGATCAAGCTCTGGCCAAGGCGAGAGAAGCCCTTCATAAAGCCAAACTACAAAAATATCAGGCATGTAGCTCATTTGTCACTTTCTGTGCGGAGTGTTGCGGCAATTGAAACCGTTTGTGTGCTGCTTACAAGTTTAAATTGTTTTTTGTTATTATTTCTGGATTCTTTATTGGAATTGTGCCACAGTGTGAGAAAACTCTTCATGTTTTCCAGGGAGCTGAAGATCAGCAGTCTTTGCTGTTGGAGCAGCAGGCTGAATTAACCCGTCTTCAGAAAGAGGTTCATTCATCCACCCTGGAGCTCCAGAGGCTGCAGCGTGTGCTGGGCAGCAGAGACTCTGAGCTCTCGCTCCTCCAGCAGGCCAAAGCTCAGCTGGAGCAGGAACTGGATCAACTCCAGCAGCAGAAGAAGAAGGGAGACAAAACTATAAATGTCAGTCTCACACAAACACAAATGCACACACTCGTGCACACACACAATCTGTGGGGTTGTTTACACACCAGAAGTTTGTGGTTCTGTATTAGTTGATTTAGTTGATGTAATTTACTGTTAGATTTGCATATACATAGGAGACTGACACTTTCTCTCCTTTTTGCCCGACAGGATCTACAGAATCAGTTAAAGAAGCTGAACAGTGCTCTGGCTGACCGAGAGAATGCTCTAGAACAACAACGTCTAGAACAGCAGGAACAGAACCAAGCTTTAGAACAAAAACTACAGAACACTATAGAACGACTTTCAGCCAGTTTGGAGTTGAAGGACCAGCAGCTGCAGGTAACACACACATTGGGTTTAAATGCTTTGTGGCGACTTTATCTGCACATATAGTATGTTTAATCATCAAGTATGTTTAAAACTGCTGGCTGGTTCCCACGATGTCTGTGTGTGTCTTTCAGGACTACATGAACATGGTGAAAGATCTTGAGAAGAACAGAAGTCAAGAAGGTGGAGATGCCATAGTGGCTAAACTCAGAGCACGACTGAAGGAGAAAGAGAAAGCTCTGGAGGTTTGAACATTGCTTGTAACACTTATTGAGACTTATTGAGAGTGGTCTAGCCTTGTTTGATGTCCCTCTCTTCAGTGGCAGTAGTTTTGGACAGTAGATGGAGGAAACGGTTTATGTGTTTGTTTGCAGGAAGCACTAGATGATAAATTCGCAGCCATTGAGGAAAAAGAAAATGAGATTCATCTCTTAAAGCTGAGCCTGAGAGAGAAAGAGAGAGACGTGGAACGTCTAAACAACCTGCTCTCACATAATGAGGAGACCATTAATGTAAGTGTGTAATTCGCTTCACATAAAGTTTTCTTAGAGGTTTATGGAGTTTCTGGACTGTGGAATGAGATGTTGACCATCTCATGTTTGTGTGTGTAGAGCTTTGACGCTCTCATAAAGGAGCGAGATCTGGAGCTACAGCAGCTATTGAACTCGCTGAAGAATCTTCAGAGGAGCAAAGATGAGATCGAGGAGAACCTTCAGAGAGCTCTGAGGGAGAAAGACTCCATCATACAGCACTTACAGCAAGCACTGGACAACAAAACACAAGATCTGGAGGTAAACAAACACACAGATATACACAGAACGGTTTTCTACCTAAACATGTTGCATTCTTCTGTGTCTCACCGTGTTTTCATGACCCTACAGGAGATGGCCAACACTGTTCTGAGCCAGTCAGAGTCTCAGGGTCGAGACCTGGCAGAGCAGATGAGCCAGAGGTTAAAGGTCACAGAGGTCATGCTGTCCGAAGCAGTGAAGGACAGAGAGAGGCTGGTGTCTGAGAATCAGACCGCCGTGGAAAACCTCCTGGCCACCATTAGCAGCAAAGATCAGCTACTTAGGGTGCATACTTAGCATGCATACTCGTATACTAACGTTCAACATGGGTGTATTTGTTTAAACCTGAGTGCGTTTGTTTCTGATGTAGGAGAGTGCAGAGCATCACGCGCAAGCTGTCAGCGATCGTGCAGCTGAACTGCAGGAACTACGCAGACAGCTGGCCGACGCACAGCTTCAGCTCAGAAACGCACAGAGATTGAGCACTACGGCAACACAGGAGGGACACCTAGAGGCCACTGAACTCCGCGCCATGTTGTCGGAGAAGGACGCCCTTATCAATGTACGTTAATCTGTAGATCACAAGACCTCAGTTACAGTTAGATCTGTTGGTGCAAAGAGACACAATACGTGGGTAAAAAACTGAGGGAAAAGTTTTGCGTTTTACAGAAGCTGCTAGAACGTGGACAGGAGAAAGATCGTTTCCTATTGGAGATGAAGACCAGCGAAGCTCCGCCCCCTCAGGTGCTGGAGCTCAGACAGACCATTCATGTTCTGCAGGAGCAGCTTCACGAGAGAGAAGGTGGAAGAAGTTATGATGTCATTTGAAACATCTCCAGTGTTGTTTTGGAAAAGCACTAATACTTACTGATATCAGTTTGGTGACCAAATTATCCTGAATTCTTAATTTTGAAGCATGTTGTGTATGAACTGTGTGTTTGTAGCTGAGCTGAGCAGAAGAAACAGTGAGGAAATACCGGACAAAACTTCAGTCAGTAAGAAATCGGTGGTAGTTTTGAAGAAAGAGCTCACACAGAAAACTGAAGCTCTCAACGCAGCACTGAAGAGAGAGAACCAGCTTAAGGTCTGTCATTTGTATCATGTATGAATGTTATACGGATATATAACTGTGATAAAACTCTTACAGTAACACTGTGTGTGTGTGTGTTTATAGATTTCTCTAGCAGAGTTGCAGTCCATGGTTTCAGAACTGCAGGCGAGATTAGAGGGACACACAGCCAATATTGAGGGTCTCACATCAACACTCAACACTAAAGAGGAGATCATTACTGTGAGTAAATGTCTGTTTACAGGTGTGTGTGTGTGTGCACATTTTGCATGCATGCTTGAAAGGTTCTTTAAAAACCAGAGACCAGTCAGATTCTGAGAAATGTTATACTTGATAAATGCTTTTGAAATCAAGTTTACTAACAAAAGTAGGGATTAGTAATAAATAACTCACACAGTAGTGATACATGTAATGGTCTGACTGTCATTTGTTGAGTTTATGTATGGTGACTAACGGATTCTGATTCTGTGAGATGGTTCTTGACTCCACAGGAGCTGCACCAGCGTTTGGCCCAAAGAGGAGACAGTCGACCGCCTCTCACCCGGAACCAAGCCCCGCAGTCAGGGGTGCCTGAACCCAGTCTCTCTTCTCTACCTCAGAGGGAGAGTACTCTCATTGGAGGAGACAGTCAGCGTGAGGTACACACCCTCAGATGCGCTCCTCATCGTTTCTGCCTGATGGTCTGCGAGGAGATTATTTAGGGCTGCTGAACTTCCTCATCTGTGACCTTTGACCCTGTGCTTCTGGTGTTGGTAGGAATCTCCATCTCTGTCTGACCTGCTGAGGGAGCAGACGGAGTTAAATCGCGCCCTGAGAGCCGAGCAGCACCTCTACTCCAACCTCATCAGAGCCGTCAAGGAGCACGACAGGTGCGTTCGCAATGCTCGTCCGAAAGCTTGTCGTCTGTCATTGCATTGTTGTGTGACTGTAAACACAAAAGGCAGGGTTTAACGTTTAATGTCGTGTCAGTGTTGAGAGGCTCCAGGCGCTGCAGCTGGAGCTCACGGCCGTGTCACTCCTCAGACAGCAGCTGGAAAGCAGAATTCAGACGAATGAGCGACTGAGAGACGAGCTGCAGAGGGAGATCCAGAGAGCCAAGCAGAGAGAAGGTGCGGTAGAGAGAGAGAGCTCTGACAGCCAATCAGAGCTCACATTTTAAAGTTACGGGCAGAGGTTATATCTAAGTAATAATGACCTGATGATATTGCATGATATGGAAGCAAAAAATATGTGAGTGTGTGAGTGTATGTATGTGTGAGTGTGTGTGTGTGTATCTGTCCTTTCTCACGTGCAGGCTCAGATGAAATCTGCAGATCTCTGTCTCATTTTTTTTGCACCAATTTTTTTCGGAAAATAAGCTACATTTTGCATAATGGATAATAGAAGTTTTAAATGAAGCTATGACTGAAATTATAATTATATTAATTTAATATTAATTATTAATTATATACTATTTAATATCAGGGCATGTGTAAAGCTTTAAAAAAAAAGGATCATCTGTATGCAGATTTTGTGTCGGCCCGCTTATGTGTACCTGTCTTTCTTTGGCTGCCATTTCTATCGTCATGTTTTGTCATTTCTGTTGTTTTGGCTTTCATTCATTCATGCATGCATTGTTCTGTCTATTTATTTCCCTGTCATTTTCTTCTGTTTTGCTCATCTGTGATATCATTGTTTGTCTTTCTAATAAAGTATTTAAGTCCTTGTGTCTCATCAACACTAAAGCACTAATAAACTCAACTAACCTCGGCTTTCCAACACTCACACACTCAACCCAAACATTCAGAGATACATACCCAGATAATGTTCTACAGTTCAGTATGAGCGGTGTTCTGCCTAAGCATATATCCCACGATGCAATGCGTTCAACTTGATTCCCAGGGTCAACAATTTGACAATTGACAAATTGAAACTAATATCAGCTGTGATTTTCACATAATTTTTGTAACTTCATCTGAGATTTTGGCACCAATTTCATTGACAATGCTAAGTAGTTTTAATTTAGTTATTTATTAAATTAAATTATTATCCGTTATTACTGGACTCTTTATTAATCATGCAACATAATAAGGGTTTTGATGTTACATTGTGAACATAGCCAAAGTATCTGTTTTTATCTCATTTAAATAGATCCTAACAAACGCTTTTCCATCTCATTCTTTTGCCACCTTTTGTTTTGTTTAACTGTTGCTTTTGCTGTTCTTTCAATCATCATTCATAGATGCACTTTTTTATTGTATTTAACATTCATGTTAATAAAATATTCCAAAGTATGTTCTGTGTGTATGTATATAAATGTATATGTATATATGCGTAATGTAATATGTATATAATGTATATAAATGTTACATATATACATAACGTAATAATACACATTATAATATCATGTTCTTCTCAAGCTCACATAAGTCATTGAAATGCACCTGATGTATTTTCGTCCTGTCGTGTTTTACTGTGGCTTTCTCCCTTTTACTTCTGACAGGTTTGATCTTGGAAATCTGAGAGCATGTACAGATATTTATAGCACACACATTCGATTCTGTCCTTCTTTCTCATTTTCTGTTCACCCTTAGCTGTTCTATGAAGCTGTTCAGAAAAAGAGAATGAGATCAGAATGTGGTAGATTCAGATTATTAACGTTCTGAAAGTTTAAATGTCTTGAACAGATTTGTCACTAACTGTGTGTGTGTGTGCACAGGTTCGAACCCTTCTGAGTTGGAGAGCATGCGTAATGCGCTTGAAGAAGCTCAGCGCTGGAATTCCTCTCTGCAAGCCCGACTGGGACAGATTCAGAACCGAGGAGGAGGGGTCGGGCAAGCCAATGATTCTGGTATTTACGTGCATATTGCATAATTTACTCTGGAACTTACTCTTAATTATTTAATGTTCGTTTAGAATTGTGAATGACAGTTCATTACTCGTAAGAGAGCAGAATTGTTAATTATTTATGCAAATGTGATTTCAGTGGACACACTGAGTATGATTGGTGACCAGACATCTTATATGAGTATATGTTTGTGGGAGGGTCCAGAGGAGGAGCTTCAACACTTGACTGTAGAACAACTGCGTCTAAAGGTGAGTATTTGCCCTTTGGAAAAAAACGTTCACGAAAGTATGGTCAAATAAATGAAGTTTAATTTACCTCACACTCTCGCATTCAGGTCTCAGAGCTCCAGGCAGTAAATGCAGAACTACAGAAGAGGTTGGGACTAACGGAGAATGGCATTGTGGGTGATGATCCAAGAGTCTCTCAGACAGAACCAGACCACATCAACCTTTCAGCTTCTACAAAGGTATTGAGGATCATGACAGATAAGGTTAAAAGCATTTTGAAGATTTCTAAAACGCTGTTACTATCAAGTACACAAAGTTGAAAGGAGTTTTGAAGCCATTGTGAAGCACACCTTTTCTTACCTGTTTTAACCACTGACCTTTATCCTATAAATTCTGTGCATTTATGTTCCGCTAGTGTATGACTGACCTCATGTCTGTCTGTAGTAGAGCCTCTCTTACACTAACATTAGGTAGCACACTAGTTAGAATGGTAAGTGTTTGTTTCTATAATCTTGTTTGTCCGCTGAATGACTGTGTACGTTTATGCACGTGTCTGCAGGTTTTCTCCCTATCGTTCTATCTTTCTCTCTTCCATTCCCACTAACTTCTGTTATCTCCTCTCTGTCTTTCTGGCTTGTTTTCTTGCCCATAATCACTTGCAGTCGCCCCATCCTGCCGTTACTGTGTGCTTTATATTTTGTTCCATTATGACATTTTGTGTTGTTAAGTCATGTCACCAAACATCCCATTACTGTAGTCAACACAGGGAGAACAACCACCTGTCACTGGAACCAAACCTCCAAGCATAAAGGTAGATGTTTTATTTAATACACCCTTAATCTCAGTCTTAATCTGAGTCTACTGTAGTCTTGAACCTCATCTCTGATTGTACATTAGCGCTCAGGTGGTACAGTCGTCTTGTTGTTTTGCTGCATTGTTGTTCATCGTGTCGTTGGTTCCCAAGGAGAGATGTGACGAGAGAGAACATTCTCTAGAGGCTTTGGGTGGAAGTCATCGGCCATCTCAGACGCAGGGGGAACGAGGTGCTGTACCACTCAGAGACGAATTGCCTAAGGAAGAACCGGAAAAGGCAGAACTTCAGTCGCTGCTCACAGATTGTGGGGTGGAGTCAGTTTTCCAACTCCGGTATGGCTATTACCATTGTAGCTTCACTTATACATCTAATCAAAACCATCAGACTTATGTACTAAATTCTGCAGGGAGCAAGTGGCCAAACTCCGCTTAGAAGCCTCTGAACTCCGTGGACTTTTGAAGGAGGAAAATGCCACAGAGTCCAAAGAAAGTGCTGAGAGTTCTGGAGAAAGCGACAGCCACGGAGACCTCCGGCAAACCAAGATTCTTCGCTCAGAGGCCAGAGGTCATCAGAAGGTGATCCGACTACTTAAAGAGCAGCTTCAGCAGAAATCAACCTCAGAAGGCAAAGGTCAAGTCAGCCCAGAGATAAACGTCAGCATCGCCAGTGAGACACACAACAAGACCCTGGAGAAACACCAGCAGGAGAAAGAAAGCAAACAAAAAGAAAGGACACAATTGCAAGAGAAGGAAGAACGAAAGGAGGGGCAATCCACAAAGTCCAGGAGTCAGAAGCAGCACATTGCTAGACATGCTGTGAGTGTCAATCATATAATGTCCTTTTATGTTTTACTGTCTAAAGGGGTGGTGTGACATAGTGGTTAAAAATCTGTCTAGTAACCAACAAGTCATGTTCTAAACCTGCAAAAATCTATGAACTATTGTCACTTTGCTTTGCCTGGGTAACTGCAGTGGTATTTTCTCTGTAGTCTACTTTTGGCTTTAAAATGTCTTTAAAGTTCAAGAATTTCCCATAAATGAAGAAGCATGTATCTTGTTTAAGCAGTCTGCGGTTGATGCCTTTCAGAAAGGCATAATGGTAACTTATGGTTTTAAACCAACAACCTTCCAAGTTTTATTTAATCCTCCACACCACTCCTTCATTCTTCTCACTGCTTCTGGTGTGAAGATGCAAGTTTCTCTTACCTATCCATAGCCTCCTGTTGGCACTTTTTTCCCTCAAGTCTTTCCAAAGTCCACATTTTTGTGTGCTTATACTAATCGAGACCTTGTACTAACTTGCTCTATTACAGGCGTATGTTAAATCCCGACTGCCGGTTCCTGTGAGGCCCAGTAAGAGCTCTGGACAGAGTTCTGAAGATCTGAGTGAGGTGATTTCAGACCACGGTCACCCCTGGAGCCGAGACCTGAGAGCTGCTGAAGAATCAGACTACAGCTCAGACAGCAGGACATCTTTGAAGTCAGATCACCACAAACACATGCAATTAGATCCTGTTAAGGATTCCAGACTTAGCCCAACCACAGGAATGAAACAGAAGGCTGACTTTGGACAAAACACAGACCAAACTCTGGAATCTGAGCTTGTGCTGCAGTTAGAGTTGCTGAATCAGGAATGCCAGGAGAAGGAGGAGCTTATTTCTCACTTGCAGCAGCATGTCCAGGAGTGGGAGGAGCTTCAGGTGCAGCTAGAAGAGAAAGATAGACTCAACCGAGAATACCTTGAGGCCCTGCAAGCAGCAGAATCTACCATTGCATACCTTACCGCTTGCAGCCTGGACTCTGAGTGCGGCCTGGGTCAAACTGGAGATGTGCCGTTGCAACAAAGGTGTGCAGAACTTCAGAAGGTTGTTGAAGAGAAAGACAGACTCAACGCTCAGCTATTGGAGTGCTTGAACACAGCGGAGTCCACAATCACATCACTTGGGAACGTGGACGCAACAAGCAGCCAGGCAAGCCGGACCCCTGATCAGGCAGATCCGCAGGCTGTATGTGAGAGGTTAGAAGACCTGATCAGACAGGTCAGAACTTCTCAACAGAATGAGAATGGATCCCCAAGGTTGTCAGGGGCTCCTCAAAGCACAGGTCCGGGTGTTGGACCTGATTCTGATGTGCAACGGCAGGTGGACTCACTGCAAGAGTCACTGTTGCAGCAGTGCAGGGTGAACGCAGAGCTGCAAGAGAAGCTTAGGACTTCAGAAGCAGTTGTTAAAGAGTTGAGTGAAACTGTTAAGCACAATAATGCCCTCACACGTCTGGAGGGGAGTTACAGTCAGGGGTCACAGGAAGAAAAGGCCCCGTCATGGCAACAACAGCAGCTGACAGACTGTCTGTCTGAGTGCTTTAGGACCGCCGAAGGTGCTGTCCAGTGTCTTGCAGACGTTTGCTCAAGGCAGACACAGAAGAACTCGACCAATCCAGAGTTAAAGCAATGGCTGGACAGGCTGCAGCATGCTCTGCTGGAGAAAGAGTCGCTGGAGGACCCAGCGGACACTGAGAGACATCAACAAAAGACCAGCACGCCCATTCAACAGGGACAACAGAACCAGGACTGTTCTAAACACTTCCAGCAACACAATTTACTGAAGCCTGTGTCTTCAAAGCAGAGTCTTCATAAGAACCTTTTGGTGCTTCTTCAAATTTACACCGAAACATCTCAGAACATGAACAAGCTTGAGGATGAGGTAAAAAGTGAAATCAGTGGGCGTGGCCAAAGAGGGGGGGGTGGAGATGTGTCTGAAAAAGACTCTCTGGAGAAAGATGCCCATATTGAAAGTCTGCAGAGGGCTCTAAAGGAAAGACAGAGGGCGTGTCGAAAATTAGAGGAGAAACTGGCAATAGCTCAGTCTGTTATTTCTGTGCACAGCTCAAACAAGGACAAACAATCAGATAGAAACAAAGGTAAGAGGAACACACAAAAATGCACAATGACAGTTAAAAAATGCTCAGATTTGAAGTTTTTAAAACACCTTTAAAGGGTGGCTGCACATAACTAGACTTTATCGTTGATGATCTAGTCATGCATAGTTTCATAGTTTCATGTCTGTGAAGCAGTGTAGCCCATCATTATTCCTTTGAAATAATGGACCAGTAAGTAGAAGCTGGGGTTCTGATTGGTTGAGAGACAAACATTGGGTTCTAAGCTGTGGTTCTGATTGGTTGAGAGACAAGCATTGTGAACTCATAGAGTGTTTAATGTAGCAACATTTGGCGACAGCATGTTGCTCCTTTACCTGTCCATTAGCAGCTGTTCTCACTCCTGCCTGTGTACTTTAGCGTCCCCCGGTGAACGGGATGATAAAGGGGTGCAGGTTGAAGTGCAGGACCTCGGGTACGAAACAAGTGGAAGGAGTGAGACGGAAAGAGAGGAAGGAAGTAGCACAGGTAGACAGGGAAAAAAATACCTCAGAGTAACTGCATAAACGACTGCCTGGCTCTTGAAATGACTGGCTGGCTTCAGTGCATGTCAGGGTTTCTGCATGGAAATGACTATTTAAAATCCTCTGTTGATAAAATACATGCTTTTCAAACTAGTACTGACTGCATGATAAAACTTTGTGATGTAATACTGACTGGTTAATGGAGGTTCACCCAGAAACAAATATTCTGTTATCATAGAATGTCTGCTTGTTTATAGTTATGTCACTTATAATTTATGTCATGGATGTTGTCAGTAAACGTAAGTAAACACTAATGAAACGTTTGCTTTTGGGTGAACTAATCCTTTAACCTCAGTTGTGCGTCCATCTGTATACGAGTGCGTGATCTGTTTACCTTAACATGGTGTGAAAAGTTTGAATCACTTCCTGTGCATGTTATTTATCTCTTGTGTGATTAATAAAAATACAACTAATGCGGTTTCTAACTGTTTAATGTTAACTGTAAATAAAATGACTGATGCCACTTTTGATGTCGCTGTCATTAACTTTGTGTCTCTGTCAGATGTGGACGGTGTTTTGCGGCTGGTTCCCGCTCTGTCTCCTGACACGACCGCCTCCAGCCCCTCATACCCCAGCTCTCCGGTGCTGAGCTCCCCGCGACACTGCAACTCCAGCGCCGACCTCGCCGACCCCTCCGCCGACCCCGCCCTGCTCCGCCAGCACCTCCAGCAGCTCAGGGCGCAGGTCGAAGGTCAACAGAGAGTCATCCAACGCCTCCAGAAGCAGCTACGGAAGAAGTCGTTGTCATCCGAGCTCCTGAGCGTTACCTCTGACCAGGTGGGAGGAATAGAAGAAGAAGAAACAAAGCTGATGAAGGCTCAGATCACCCAGCTCAGTGCTGAACTTGAGAAGGAGAGGAGTCTGAACAGAACCAGCCAATCAGGCTCTCCGTCTAAGTAATTATCATCATCATCATCATCTGATACTTTCATTTCAATTATCAAATGGTTTTATTAAAGTATTGCATGTTGGCATTACATCAAAAATCTGCTGTTGTGTTCTATGTTACTGTATTATATGATCTCTATCTTTGTCCCACTGCAGAATTGAGTCATTGGTCCAGTCTCAGGCCCGTGAATTGTGCGAGCTGAGAGAACAGATCCGGGTATCTCGTGGTTTGGGTGTAGAACAGCGTAAACAGATGCTGGAGCTCAGAGGGGCTCTGGAGGACTTACTGCAGCCCAGCGAGACTCACTCACCTCGGGGGAGTCAACTCAAAGAGCAGCTTGACCGCAGCCTAGGCCTGCTGGAGAAACTGGAACAGGGTAAACACACTCGTACATTCACACACACACTCATACACTTACACACACTCATACATACACACACACACACTCACATACTCTCTCACTCACACACACTCACTCATACACTTAAACACTCACACACACAAACAGTACATAGAGAGGAATGCATTGTGGAGACGGGTTATAATATTACATTGTGAGTATCAGGCCATATATGGAAGCAGCCATAACTGATGGTGGATTTTGTTTCTTTGCGTAGTTTCTGCAGGAGTCACTTGCATAGATAATGAGGAGGGGGCAGAGTCAGAGATGACACTGAGGTGAGCAGCTTTAAAGTCCAATAACACAATTACATTACAAATGCTAAACATACTGCTGATGAATTCTCAAAGAAACATGCCTGTGTGTTTATGTAATGCATTGTGAATTAAACCAGTTAATCTGTATGACTGAAGTCTGTGCATGTGTGTATATTGTGACCTCAAAACAAACTTTCAGTGCAACCTAGCTTGTGTTTGTTACATTTTATGTGTTATTATACTAATTGTTTTCATTTAAGCAAACTGATATCAATGCATAGTATGCACTCAAGTGTGTGAGCACAAATGGACACTAACCAGTGAACCTAACAGATGTTTGACGCCTGAGTGTTTCCCCTGACAGTGATTGTGATTGGGTGTGGGAGGAGCTGCAGTACCTGCGCTCTCAGCTAGAGGGCAACAGAGAACAGCAGCAGCTTCAGATGGTTTATTTGTGCAGGCAGAACCAGAATCTTGCCCTTAGTACACAGCACTATATCGACCTGTGAGTGCTGCACGCAGGGGCCAGTGTGCAGTGTGTGTGATTTCTCTCAAAGACATCTTACATCTTACAACCGTATCCCAATTAGCATGCAATCAAAATGATCTGATTTGCAAGATTACGATTAATCATAGAAAACACAGATGGTATTTGACTCAAAGTATGTAATTGACATTAAGTATGCACTTGGCATCAGCCGTGAAGTACACGCAGTGTGAAGTAGCAGCATGCGAATTGGGATTCAGTTTTGCTAATTTCCGCTCTGGTTTGCACTGTTGTGTTGTGTGGTGTTGGTTTGTGTATTGTTGAATGATGTTTAATGATGTGCGTGTATGTGATTTGTGACAGATTGTCGGCAGAACTGCAGGAGAAGGACAGACTTATTCAAGCTCTGCAGAACCAACTGCAAAATCCCACAATGCACCAGTTCTCAGACTCCGAGATGAGTGACAGGCTGTCCAGTGATGGCACCACGTCCTTCCATGGAAGTCCTCTTCCTGTCAGCAGACCCCACTCAGGTATAGCCCACTCAGGTAAAACTCACCCAGGTAAAACTCACAAAGGCCTGTACAAACAGCAGAATGAGTGTTTTGATGATAAGCTTGGTGTGATTGTTCTTATGCGTTTCAGAATTACACACAGGTCTTAAGTGAAGTTGTCTGTTGTGGTTTTGGCTTGAGTCTGTAACACTATTTGTATCATTCTGTTGCTAAAGATACATTTATCTCCTTTGTAAAGACCCACCCTGATAATCCATTATTTTCCGTTAATCTGTGGTCGGGTTAGCTGGAGTATTTGTAGTGGAACATCAGGAGCAGAGAGCGGTGTTCAGTTACCAGCCCTTACAGATACATTATTCAGTATCCAGTGTTAATCTTTTCTCCTGAGAGCCTTTAAGAGCCCTGAAGTGTGTCTGTCGCTGGTTAGTTTGGGTTTAGTATCACGCAAACCTTAAACAAACAGAGAGATTTCTGCTTTTCGTCCAAGATGCTACACTAACCCTCATTACACTGACGAACGGAGAGGCAACTTTGGGTTCTTCATGTTTCTTCAAAATTACCTAGTTCTGTTTTTATTGTACATGGGACACAACAGATCAAGAGATTGGAGATGCGGTGGACTGCAGTGACGTTTTGGCAGAAGAAGCGAGAACATCTCATGCGGTTGTGTGGCATTAGATTGTGGTTTTCTTGAGGAATTTGTCAGTGAAAGCCGTAGTATCACTAAGCTGAACTTTCTACTGAAACCAACACCTTTTGTCGCAGTGAGAGCAGATCTAGGTTAGCAGTATCTGTGCTCTAGAGATGAGTAGGCAGATTGTCATCCATAATGGAGTTTCTCAGGGCAGATGGAGGACAGTATTAAAAGCCACCAATGAAGGTAAAAATGTGTTGCTCTGTTATTGATTGGTACAGTCTGACTGGCGTTTTAGGTACGCTGTGGTGAAATTCTTGAATTTTGGTTTACAGGCTAGCTTAGGTCTCATATTATAGAATTTTAATGCTTTGCGATTGCTTGTTTTTAAAACTACAGGAGGCATATGATTTGTATGTATTTATGCATAGATTTAGCTTAGCTATTATTAGCAATTCACTGCCAAAAACATTAAGTAAAGGCTGAAACAGACAAGAGGATTTTGTATTTGTGTTAACAGCAAACTGGTAAATTGATCTGTCAAATGTAATATTAGATTGTTTTTGTTGTGCTCTAATTGTAACCAAGTGTTTTTTTTATCACTATTTGCAGGGTTAAATGCGAATAACGATGAATTTTCGAATAAGGGGCTGGTACCTGGGGGTGTGTCCATCAGAGTGGGCATGTCTGCCGGTGGCGAGGGGAGTGTCCGAACGTTGCGGCGAGAAACCCGGCGTCTGCAGGAACAGCTAAGGAGCAGCGAGGATCTGAACGCCACTCTCCGCAGTGAACTGGACCTCACACGCTCCGTTCTGAAACACAACCCACAGAACCAGACCACAGACAGACCGGCAGAACAGCCCAACACAGCAGCCAGGAGGAGTATCGACTCAGGTAGATAGATTAAACATGAACATAGGTAAACCTATATTCATTCTCAAATACTAATTCTCAAATGTTGCATCTGATCAGAACAAGAACCAAAAACAGAGAATTCTGTCATCATTTACATCAGTTTTCTGTCTGTCCTGTAGATCTGTTGTCAGAACACTTGCAGGAGATCAGAGCTCTGCGGCAGCGGCTTGAAGAGACGATCAGAACCAACGAGAGACTTCGGGAACAATTGGAGAAGAAATTATTGGAAGCTGAGAAAGACTCTGGTACATATACACACAAACAGAACAATATGAGGGAGAACAGTAACACACACATGCACACAACAGTAATACACAATAGCACTTTCTTGTTGTGCAGTTATTCACATATGCCAAAACAGAAAGGGAGTTTAAGTTAAGATTGTGTGTTTTTGTGTGTCATCAGCAGCCACCAACATCTTCATTGCTGGTTCTGAGGATCAGGGTCACATCAACAGTGAGCTTCACTTCCTGTTGGCCCAGAACCAAACGCTCAAAGAACAGCTCAACCAGGCTGCAAGAGGTGAAACACACACACATACACACATACAGCTATCATTGTAAGAATGTTTATCGATACAATGCAATAAAACCCAAATGTGTGTGTGTGTGTAGATAAACAGAAGGAGAATGATCGTCTCAGGGAGACTCTGGCCAGACGAACAGCTAAACTGGAGTTGAGCAAAAAAGAGTGTGAGACACTCAGGGAAGAGAGAACTCAGCTGCAGGACAATCTCCACAGGTAACACACACACACACATGCAAGATGTCTGATGTGTTGAGAGAATTATATAAGTACAATAATCTGATCTTCTTGTTGGTTAGAATTTCTCGTTGCAAAATTTGCACAAGTATCTTATTGGTTACTGTTTTTATTTGTGTGTAGGTCTGTTATTGTAGTTTCAACTTTGTCATCTATAGCCATCCCTAAACATCACACACTGACAAAACAAACGTTTGGTCGCTTCTCTCTTGCGGAAGTAAGCGGTTTTTGGACAGATTGTAGACCAGACTTGGTGCTGATTGTCAGAAGTCTGACTACAGGACACTAATCCACAGCACAAAATATTCTGTAGTCAGTTCTGTATGTGGGCCTGAGTAGAAAACAGTGATCCAGTAACATGCAGTGAATATGTGTGTATCGTGTGTCTTTTAACAGGGTCTCTGTAATGATATATGTTAATGAGTTGTAGTAATTATTGCAGTTATAAAGGGTTTCATGTTACACACGCATGCTCAATATATTGTTGCTGAAATGTAATGTGTGTGTGTGTGTGTGTGTGTGTGTGTGCGCGTGTGTGTATAGACTGCAGTGTGAGAACAATCATCAGAGGCAGCAGTTGTGTGATACCCAACAGCTCCTCCAGTCTGTGCGTGTCGAGCTACAAGTGCACGAACACATGAAGTGCTCCACACAGACTCACACAGGTACACACAGACTCACACAGATACATAGACAGTTGCGCACACATACACACAGATTTTCACACAAAATTGCACACAAAGACTCTCTCTCTCTCACACACACACACACACACAAAAACAAACTCATGCAGGTACACACACACAATCTCATGCAGGTTTACACACACAGAGACACACGCAGAAACACAGAGACTCACACTTACACATGTTACACTGTCCTGCAGATGTATTAGATAGATGAATGTTTGAACCTACTATTAAGTGTGTGGATCTCACTGCTCTGTACATGCAGGAGCTGGTTCTGGTTCTGGTTCTGAGAGCGGATCCGCAGTGAATCTGAATGAGCTGCTGGCTGAGATCAGACAGCTGCGTGTACAGCTGGAGAGAAGCATCCAGACCAACACAACACTGAGACAGAGGCTAGAACAGCAACTGCTGGCCCGACCCGACCCCAAATCTACCATTAACATCAACTACATGCTGCCTAAAACAGGTGCGCACAAAAACACACAGTGTGATTACATTACAGCTCAGCTCATATAATCAAATTTGCTTATTTTAAAATGCACATTTAATACATCTAAAGGCAAACTCTGTGTTTTCTGTTTTTTTCTCAGATGGAGCAAAATCAGATGTTCCTCATTCACAGGCAGACCACACAACTTCTGCACACGGTCCATATCTTCATCTGTCTCTGTTATCTAATGCCTGTGTAGATAATGTTTGATCTGAGAGTGAAAGTTTTGATACTGAAAGTGTGTGTATGTGTGTGTGTATATATAGACTGTGGTAGTTCAGTGGATAGCGGTTCTCATGCGCCCTCTCGACTGGTACCGGGTCACCGGCTCTGGGCGGACAGACGTGGTCGTCATGTTCTGGGACTGATTGAGGATTATAACGCCCTGCGCAAACAGATGAGCGAAGCTCAGAGACTGACGGCAGATCTGGACACACAGATCCACGACTCCGGCAGGGTCAGAACACAAATAGACTAAAGTGTCCCTCTAAATGTGTAGTTTATATATGTAGTGTTTGTATCAGGTTCTAGATCAGTTCCAGATAAAGGGTGTAATCACTGTTCATAGGTTCTAGATCTGCTGTGTTTGTATCATGTTCTGGATCGGGTCCAGAAGAACAGGGTAAACACTGAGCAAAAGGTTTATATCATTTGTTTGTTTGTTTCAGGTTCTCGATCAGTTCCAAATGAAAGGGTTCTCCAACAGTGTAAACACTATGCAGCAGGTTCTAGAGGAGGCTGCTCGACTTCTCAAACTACTTTGGAGAGTCTCATTACCGTCAGGAGATGGGACACACACTCAACAGGTAACACACAAGTTTAATTAGATAGCTGTTTACAGTCTCTTTATAACCTTTTACTCTGAGGTTGAAAAAGCTACTGAATTAAAGTCTGTTAGCAAAGACAGCAGTACTGTGGTAACCCTCTTCTCTCTCTTTCTCTCACTTTTTCTGTCTCTTGTTTTTAGGATGAGTTGCTGAGGAGTGAAGTTTCTCACCTGAAGAGTCGTCTGGCTCAGCAGGAGAAGATGCTCACCGGAGCTGTCAGACGCCTCCGATCCACCAATCAGCTGAAGGAGGGCATGGAGCGCGTCATCATAGACCAGCGTAAGAGTGGTGCAGCTGTACATACCGTAACATACACACACACACACACACACACACGTGACATTAAACCTCTGATGTCTGTTGTGTTTATCTGCAGTGTCTCTGACTCACGGTGTGCTGAAGAGAGCCAGAGGAAACCTGGAGGTATTTGTTCTGTCCTTTTTTTAAACATCTCACAAGCTTTTAACGTTATTACCCAAATATCCATGTAGTGTTGAAGAGTGTATAGAATTAACATAATTGACACAAGTTTTGTTATCTATTTTTATGAGTGGAGCAAAATATATAAAATACTTAACAAAGTATATTAACCTGATCCTATAAATGTTCAATTATTGTTGTTCAAAATGTAGTTTAGCTTGACTGTATAATATTAATGTTACTGCATTTTCAAGTCTCAAGACTTGAAGTGTTTTAACTTTAAATTCTGTATATTCTATATATTATATCCTTAAAACTTCTGTTATTGGTTCATTTTTGCTGTTAAAAGGCTCCAAGTTCTCACTGTGAGCTCACTTTTGTAAAGTATTGCTAAAAGTGATATTTCTCTTTGACAAGGTTTGACTGTATAACAAAAACCCACAGCGTTTATAGTATTTTCTCATCCACTCTTTATATAAAGAACAGCTGAATTAATGCTGCTTGCTGTCCTTTATTTTGCCTGTATTTCAGTCTAACTATCAGAGTGTGTGTGAGCTGAGGGCTCTGCAGGTAGGAGGTCAGTTTAAATGAGGCGTGTGTTTGTCACACAGGAGTTTATCCTGCATGGGAATGTTAGTGATGGTCACAGCATGCAGACTGTTTGTATTTTATCTACAGTTTGTTTGAATGTGGCTTTGGCTCCTTTGAGGTCTGTTACAAAGCGATTTATATATAGTGTTTTCAGTTTTTTTTAATCTTGCATTTAAAACGTTTGCTGGTGTTTTATTTGCATAATTTGTTCCTTCCAGGCTTGAAATGCTTGTTTGTCAAATATCACCATCTTTTGTGTGCAGAAAATGTGTGTATTTATTGTATGCATTTTTGTGCATACTGTGTACATCACATTGGGCACATTGTCTATGCCTCCTGTGAATATAGTGTATTGCTGTTGTATTGTATTCTACATTCATTCAAGCTTATGCTCCCAAGACTCACAACTGCACTTATGCTGCTAATTGACTTGATAAAAAGGTTTTTTTTTCAGCCTGATTTTGCTTTTGTGTGTTTGTAGGACGTCCCACTGAATGGCCAGTGACCAATGAGCAAGCAGCGCTTAAGTCCCGCCCACAGCATCATTCAGCGTGCAGTGATCACAGTGATGAATGATTAGCAGCTGTTACTCATTTCACCTGTTGACTTTTAATGCCCTTATACTGAAATCTGCCCCTCTTGATTTGCCTTGTAATTTATTTTGAGGTACGCAGTCCGACAGCTGTTTGCACATATACAGTATGGATTTACCGTCACTGTAAAAGGGAACGTTTTTAAATCTTTAGAGAGATTTTCTCCTGTAAATATTTTTAATGTTAGTTTTATACTTTTCCCTTTAAAAGAGTTTAACCTGTTTTTGATGCTGTATTCAGCCTGTTTAGTCTTAAGGTTACATCCGCTTATATTCCATGGAGATGTATATATCAATCAATCATACATGCACATTAAAAGACTTCAATGTTTATTGTGTTTCTCTTACAACAATTGTCTTTAAGTACTCAGAAAGCAACACCCATTATATCTGTATTTCAGTTTATTAGGGTTAATAAGACAAATATATGGCCACCGTCACATAGAAAAGTTGAATACAAAAAACCTATGACAAGTCCGTAACATGTTTGTTAATTATATACATGTAACTACAAAGGGCCCTGAAAAAACATTTAAATGAGTGTAATGACAGTTTTCAATGGCTTCCGTAAAGGACAGTTTTCATGAGCAAATGAACTGTTTTTAAATAGAAAAGGCCCTCCGTGTAGACCAAGCCTTCAGCGGCAGGAACTTTGGCACCAAAGGTCTTTAATTTTAAGCAGAACCCAGAATAGAACCGATTCGTTGAAGCGTGAAGATTCCCTTACGACATGATTCAGAGCTTCGAATCATCAGCTTTTTCAAGTATGCGATCATCAGAACAGCGAGTCTGAGGCGCGTCTAGCGTTGAACGTGCCGGACGAACGCTTGAACCAGCTGGATAAACGGCTCTTGTCCCTCCGGCGTGCCCTTGGATCCCGGTGTGGGCGGTTTGGTTTGTGGGGAGGGAAGCAGGCCGCTGGCGGGGGAGGAGGGGGAACCTCTTCGGAAAAACCGGAATAACGTTGACAGCAATGTGCTCTGGAAAGCAGGTGTAAGACTCTTGAGTTCTTAAAACTGACAGAATTACCAATGAGAATGAGATTGTGTCACATTAGCATGTGAGTTACCAGCTCTGAGCTGAGCTCCTGTTTGAGTCTCTGTTTGTCTCTGGGCAGGACTGAAGGATCCTTCAGACAGCGAACAGCCTGAGAGATCAACACATAGAAGCAGTTCTCCATAGAGAACATCAATAGAGATCTAGAACACAAGACAGGAAGTCAATTATGAGCTTGTGCCATAATATCTGACAACAATCAGAGTATAAAAGTGTATTGCTTTACTTCAGCGCTTGTGTGTCTTCAGACGAAACGACTGGTTCTTTGTTCTTTTCGATCTGAAAAAAAAACAAGAAAATTAAATTAAGTAAACAAGACCAGCGTGACGAGTTCTGAGGGTGAAGAGTTCTGTACCTCTCCCAGCATGCTCAGAGCCACGTTAATGGTGGCCAGCAGCGTTCCAAACGATGGCGCTACATCCGAGTCAAAGGCAGGAGTTGTGAAACTCAACACAAAGAGAGTTCTGTACTCCGCAAGGTCCATGGACTGAAACACATTTTGTATGCAACGTTACAGGGCCAGGAAGAAACACTAGCGCTCTTTGTGCAGCAGACAATAATGTGTGTACCTGGTCCAGTAATATCTGACAGCAGTCTGGGGTGAAGTGTTGTAACGTCGCCAGTGTTTTGCTGAGAATCTTTAACAGGCTGCACTGAACCGCCTGCAGGGCTTTAGACTCCGCCTCCTCTCGCTCACCGCTCAGCTGCTCTTTAGACGTGGGCTGTGCCGCGCGTTGGGGGTGTGGTCCCTGAGGAAGCACCTCCCCATTTTTTGCCTGTGCAGTTAGAGCAATTATACAACACAAGTACCAAACAAACACCAAGACCAACACACACATGAAGTTCAAGCTACTTAACTTAGTTACAAATAACTTAGGATATAAATGAAATACCTGCAGATAATGATGAAGCATCTTCTTGCTGTGCAGCAGATATGTGCATGTCTGGCACAGGTAACACAGATTCACCTGCAACACAAACACAGATTCAGGAGAAATCTCACTGTGTGGAGAACAGCAGGGAGAGAGTGTGTGTGAGTGTGTATTTGTGAGTGAGTGTGTGTAAATGTAAGAGTGTGTGTGTGTGTGAGAATGTAAGTGTGTGAGAGAGAGTGTGTGTGGGTGTGTGTGTAAGAACCTGCACGTCTCTCAGCAGCTGCGGCAGGTGAAACTGCCATTCCTTGCAGAAGTTTGAGAGCTGCAGCAGGAAGCCCACGGTGTGATCGGCCTCATCCAGACACGCCAGAGACTGAACCGTCCTCACCGCGTTCAGACACTAACACACCAAAACAACAGCTTTAAATCAGCTCTTATTTAACATACAACCTCTGAAGGGTCATTTTAACTCCTCGTTTACCAGAACACACACAAACCTGCAGTATGCGCTCCTGGTGGACCCCCACAAAGTCCAGCGCTTCGTTGATGAAGTTGTAACGGAGGGTTTTCAGCAAACTTTCCATCAGGGACAAACACAACCTGTACACACCCGGCCAGCTGGGGGCATCCTGACACTTACGCACAAACGTCTAAGAGACACAAGCAGCGGTTATAGAGGCATCACAGGTAAGTTTATTGGCTTTCGATAAGCTGTGAATGGAAGCGATGTGCACCTGTGTGGCTCCATTAGCCGGACCCTCATACACACTGAGCAGAGGCAGACAGATGCTCTGAATGACCCCGGCACCTGCCACCGCTGCTGCCCCCTACAGGCAAGCAATGACATGACAACATTAAAAATGCACTACAGCAGTGATGAAATCAGTGGATAGAAAAAACAATTTATAGCTTAAGTAACTTAGCAAGTAACTTAAGCTGCTGCAGTTGTTTACTTTAACAAGTAACATACAAGTTTAAGTTTGGTAGATCAGTTTGATTTAATTATTATAAAGGACAATCATGCATCACTAAAAATGCATCACAAGTGTGTGTGTGTGTGTGTGTACCTGTGGCGTTCTTGCCAGCGTGAGCAGCAGGTGCAGCGCGGCCTCTGTGAAGTACAGGTTCTGTTTGGATCGCAGGCTGAGTTCTAGAGCGCTCAGAACCGACGGCAGAACCGGCAGCTTTCTCACCACCTGCAGCCACTGCTCGCCGTCTTCATCGGCCCGACACAACTCTTTAGACAGATGAAGAGCCAACACACACACCTGACAGGGAGAGAGAGTGTTTCAACAGACACAAACACACACACACACAAACACACACACAAGCACACACACTAACCGAGTCTTGCTGGTCTTTTTGGAAACTGCGTGGGTTGTCCGTCTCCATGCTGTCTTCCTGTACGTCGCCCCTCTGGATCACGTGACGCGTGCTGTCAATCAACGCCAGCGCTTCGTCCTGCACCATCTCACACACACACAGCAGCAGCTGGGGCAGCTGGGTAATCTCTCCTCCTGAAGCACAGTGTTAAACACACAGTACTGATAAACAAACATGCCCAGTCTACATAAACAACATTCTCATAATTTACATAAACCTCATAAACGACTGAGGGCAGCTGCAATGCATTCTGGGATTGCATTATCCACATATGCATATTTTGACTAAAGGAACGCGTCTGAGAAGGTAGCAATGATTGTTCTATTAGGAGCTTATTATGATTGTGAGGCTCAATGTTTACAAATGATTAAGAGACAGACAGATAGACTGACCGTTGAGTCCCTGTATCTGCAGGGCTAAGATGAGAGCGGACAGCAGTTTGGCTTTGGTTCGGTCCATGAGTGTTTGTTCAGCATGCAGGACGCCCTCCAGCATCAGAGACAGGGGAGGGAGAAGAGCTGGAGCCGATATCAGCACACTGACACACACACAAATGTCACTCAATGTCACTTAACTTCATTAAAACATACATCTCACTCACTCACAAACACACTCACACTGACACACACACGCTGACACACACACACACCTTTTCCACTGTCTGAGGAGAATGAGGAGCAGTGTGACCATCATGGAGCCCAGACGCAGACAGGAGACAGACTGAGACATCAGCAACTGAGAGTGAGACACAGATGAGACACTGGCATCAGTACTGAGATGCTGTAAATGACAGTTAAACCATTTGAAGTACTTACTGCTGCTTTGGTTCCTTCCAAAACATCCATGAAGAGCTTCTGTCTGACAGAATCATCTTTCAGATGCATCACATCAGACTAACACACACACACACACACACGACAGGTTAAAACACATTCACAGGTGGGTGACACATGGAGTTGAGTGTTGAGGTGGTCTCACGTGGCTGGTGGAGAGTATTAACAGGGTCCTCCAGGCAGAGATGAGCATCTGAGATTCGGAGAAGGAGCGCAGACCCTCCTCTTCACCGTCACAGGCAAGACACACCAGATCTCTCACGTAATCGGACCAGAACTCATAGCGCCGCTTACTGCTGAAGCTCTCGAGAGCCGCTTTCAGAGAAGGGTCCAACACACCACTGCGGACACACACATACACACATTCACAACAGCACAGAATGTTAGCTGCTGTCATTTCATTACACTCCATCTAGCTGTAGTAAATCATATAAATATACAAATCTGTGTGTGTGTGTTTATTTTACCTCACAACGTAGAAGATCTCAAGGCTAATTATCTTCATCACGAAAGCACAGGACTCCAGAACACATGGCTAAATAAACACCAAGAAAGTTGGTGTTTACAAAATAAATGAAACAGGCACAAATGTCAAGTTACCAAGACCTCAAACACACACACACATACACACCTCGGTGGTCTCAGATGGGGGAGGCAAGTTTCCAAATAAAGGAGTGGTGAGATTCTCCCAGAACTTTTCTCTGAAACGATATAAAAGTACAAATAAATTATTATGGTTTCGGTGCAAGAAACCCTAACAGGCAGATTTTGAAGATGCTGTATTGCCCCCGTAAGCAACTCACTTGGTCCTGAGCACTGACAGGGCGCTGTCACGCCTGTCCTGCCAGAGCGCATGGAGGAAGGCCAGCGCTGCCCTCTGCAGGAGTGGAGGACACCAGTACTTCCCCTGCTGCTTGGAGTCCAACAGCTCCAACACCACAGACAGACAACTCCATTCCCCGAGGGAAAATTCCTGAACACACACAAAAACTAGCCTGTCACACTGTTTTCCTTCTTCATATTTCTGTTTCTGTGTGACCTCTGACCTTTGCCCCTTCATTGCCGTCTTTGGTCTCCAGGTTGAGGAAGAGCTCGATGAGTCCGGGTTGTGTTTCCACGGCGACGGTGAGGAACTCCAGTATCGTGACTTTAATGCGCATGTCTTCGGTTCTGCTCTGCAGGCGCGTTAGAAATGCATCCCTGATCGCGGCGGCATCACTGCCCAGGCAGGCGTACACAGACATTGGAGCCACCTGGATAAACAGACAGCAGTAAATATTACAGGCTGATGTTACTGGTTTAATCAAGCATTAAAATAAAAGTTTGACACTCAATAGTTTGAGCGCGTTACCGTGGCGAGTCTCTTCAGCAGCTGTATGGCGAGTCGGGGCAGTGCTGGGTCGTGCTTGTGGTAAATGTATTTTGCCAACACAGCGATCAGGTTGTTGCCATGACCACCTGTTATACCAAAATGAATAAATCAGACAGGCTAGAAACAAAACGATTTTTGAGATCAATCTGTCCATTAAGATTTTAAAGGTTTTGTGTGTGTGTGTGTGTGTGTGTGTAATACCAACCATGCTGAGTTAAAGCTTGTTCCAGAGGTGACGCTGTGTCAGACTGTGGTTTGAGTCTGATTACATTGTTGGTGACTGAAAATGCCAACTTCACTGTCTGGATCAGAACCTGTCCGGGTCCCTCAGAACCCCCACTACACACAGACACAATCCAACCCAATGAAACATGACTCACAAAGAGTGTTTATCCTTTACATTATACATTCACACACACACACACACACACACACACACACACACACACACACAGTGTACCTGCTAGGTTGTGCTGCTAGTACCATGTTGATGGTGTCGACTCCCACACCCATAATGCTGACCACAGCCTGTCCTGCCTCTGTGTTGGCCAGACTGTAGATACACAGTGACTGAAGACTGGGGGCACTAGAGGGGGCAAAGATTAGACTTATGAGAACATTTACCCACCACCACACAGGCAAAAAACTAATATTATCTTCTACTCACCTGCCCTCTGACTCGCCCTCCTGACTGAGGTTGAGAATAGCATGAACCAGCTCTAGAATCAGACACCCTGAGAGAGATAGAGAGAGAGACAGAGAGAGAATGCATGAGGAAGACATATACATGTGTGTTCTAGTATGTGAAGAGTACAGAGCTGTGAATAATGTGTGTGTGTGTCTGTGTGTGTGAGAGAGAGAAAGAGAGTATTACCAATCCTTTCTCGGACACCATACGTGTTGTAGCGCCACTTATGGTAGGTGGGCAGCATTTCCTTCAGAACCAGCAGCACACAGGGGATGAGACCCCTGCTCTGAGTGCTGCCCAGCTGACCCTACACACACAACAATGTAGTGAAGTCCTCTGAGTACCGACACTGCAGGAACAATGAGTTACAGAGTCTGTGTGTGTGTGTGCTACCTTGACGAGTGTGGTGACCAGTCTTAAAAAGGCAATGGTCACACTGTATTCTCCTCTGGGCTGTTCTATCAACACCAGCAGGTTGCCATAGTTACCCGCCTTCATACCCTCAGCACTGAAATGTACACACACACACACACACCATGTTACCTTCATGCCTCTGTCCGGCTGTAAGATATTAACACACGTATGTTCACAGGCTGTGCGTCACCTGATGGTCTGTGCCATGTTGGTCAGAGGGGTGGAGGCAAACGGGAGGAACCCGGTGTGATGTAGACTGGACCAGACCTTCATCAGAAGAAGAGAGGTTAGTTATGAAACTTTGACCTTTGACCTCACTGACTGAGAGCACGTACCTTTCCAGGTTGCCGAGCAGCCAGGGCGATCAGACAGTTGACACAGGAAGTGATCACGTCCACCGGCGGGTTAATGACAGAGGTCAGTCTGGGACAAACCAGAAAATGATTATCTATAGGCATTCATTTTTGTATAATACACCAAACCAAAGCATAATAAAAAAGCCCTTTTATTTGCAATAATAATGAAAAAAATGCCTGTTTTATTATTATTGCATTGTTGCACACTGTTGGTCTTTGTGTTAGGACATGTTTACAATGAGGGTGGATGTGTGTGTGTACAGCTTTAGTCTATAGAAAGACCTCATTAATATATTGAAACAAGCTTGTGTGTGTGGGTGTGTGTTTGTGTACAGCTTTAGTCTATAGAAAGACCTCATTAATATATTGAAACAAATGTGTGTGTGTGTGTGTGTGTGTGTGTGTGTGTGCGCGAGCATCTCACCTCTGCAGCAGCATGTAGATTCGTGAGGTGAGGGGAAGCAAACAGTCAGAAACCGTCCAATCAGTACTGATGATCTTATGGACCAGATCTAAGATGGGCTTCACTCGCTCACAGTGTACCAGAACATCTAACCGCACACACACACACACACTTAATTAAATTTTCATTAATAATAAATGATAATTAAGGTAATTACTGTAAATGTTTACCTGCGGTAGACACGACGTGCAACAGCATCTCGATCTCGCAGGTGAAAAGAGTCCAGGAGCTGTAGGAATACTCCCAGCGCACCAGGAAGCCCTGCTCACCCACAGACATCTGCTTCCCCCCACACACCTGCCCGTAACAGCCCTGAGGCATCCGCAGGTTCGTCTGTCCCACGCCTGAACACACACACAACATCTCACAAACTCACGTCATCATCACACACACACACACACACACACAAGAGTCTTCAGACTCATAGAACCAACCCAGAGGATAGAGGAGTTTGGGGGTCAGTCTCCTCCACAGGGTCCCATCTTCTCTGGAGATGATGTCATTAGGTTTGTGCTTGTAGGCCTCGGTGTAGAAGGACATCTTATCCAGGAAGGTGTAGACCTGAGAGAAAGAGTGTGTGAAGTGGTGTGACCTCATATGAACCTCATATGGACCTCATTTGAAGTGAGAGACAATGTGAGATATTTGCAGTAAACAACAAAACAAAAATGTATTAAAATGTTAATAAAAGAACTGCAGTACAAACACATTACCTGACAGATAGCAAGTTAAATTCTGTCCCTTTATGTTAATGTTTACCTTTTTTATTTCATCAACCCAAAGGAATGCATGTAAACTGTCAGAGGAGACCCTTGTTATAAGGAAACTTGTACCTTCTTAGCGGTGGATTTGTCAGACAGCAGGGCTGTGAGCAGCTGCAGTAAAGGTCCGGTTTTATATGGAAACACACCCACGGCGCTGTCCAGTATCACACCCAGACCCATGTTCGGCTTCTGCAAGACACGCCCACAGGTCTATGGTCAAATCACACACTGATGTGACAGCAGACACAGTCCGGCAGCTCTTTAATGGAATTGGACTTTGTTTGTCGTAACTTACCGACTCCCAGAACAGTTCAGCCAGACTCGGGGCGGCCAGAACTTCACACGCTGCATTGATCAGGTGCTGCAGATAGAACGATCAATACAGGTAATCAAATCAATCAATCAGTAAGCAATAATGATCAATTAACTTACAATATATGATAAGCTACATATATATACTTTATATGTAGGTGTGAACAACCTACATTGGCTGTTCAAACATAATGAAACGTTTATATAACATATAAATCTGTTCAGAGTATGTGTGTATTGGCACCTGTTGGCTGCCGAGTGTGTCTTCCTCAAATGAAGTGATGACAAAAGACAAGAGCCCATAAATACACATGCGGGCGGTACTGGCTGTGCACTGCAGACATGGAGAAATAACGTTCATCATCTGACCTGCATTAACCAAAGAAGCTCATTAAATGTTAAACAAACGTTGTTTTTACGTTATTGCCTGTGCTGCCCAGTGCCTGCAGCATGTTGGTGAGGTACTGGAAGACCCCGAGCTGCAGCGTGGTGTGTCCCAGACGCCTGACCACCGAGCCCACCTCCTCTGGACGCAGCGTGTGTCGCAGCAGAACCCAGGCCAACAGAACCGGGCCGTGGTGAGGGATGTCACCAAACGTCAACAGCATCTGATCCACCTCCTTCGTGATCACAAACACATACACTTCAGCAAAACAACGCAAGTCTATTAGAGTTAAAGAATTCAAACCCTTTAACAGGTGGACTCTCAGTGGTGTTTGATTTTCATTGGTCGGTGGTACCTTGCAAACCTCCTGTTGGTCAAAAAACTGGTGCTGTTCAGTTCGGTCCTCCAAAGCGCATTTATGCAGGAAATCAATATCCATGCCTTCCACGAGAATCAAAGAACTGAAATATCTAATAGGAGGACAACACAGTATCTGATTATTATCAAACACTGTTTGTGAGAGAGACAAACAGAGCAGAGATGGGGAGCTGTGTGTGTTCTGACCCAATGCGATCAACCAGCGCATCCATGCTCTTGTCCACGAGGTGTCGGTTGGTCTGGCGCTGTCCAAAACCCTGCTCCTTAAAGAGCCGTGTGAATGTCAGAAGGTCATTGGGTGGCATCTCAAAATAGGCGTAATACAGGAACAAAATCTCCAGCAGCAGGGCCTGTTCCTTCAGACACTGAACAAACCAGCGCAACACCTGCCTCTCCGTCTGAACACACACAGACAGACAGACAGACACACAGAGACACACAGTTAAGCAAAGAAAGTGAGAAACTATTACACAATGCACAGTAAAATGTCCTGTTTTTCTCTTTACAAACTGAAAAGCAATAAAACAATGTCCAAAACAACAATGTTTTAATGTTTAATACACAGCTTTGTGTAGCAATATTACACACACAAGACCTTTCACTGCAGGCTGGGTTAGTGGTTAGTCAGTAAACCAGCAACTGGTGAAATGTCACAATGTAATTCAGTTACAATGATTGTTTGTTGTCTGATTGTCTCACCATCAGGTTTCCATGCGTCTCCCATGTTGGCGCTTCTGATTTGGAAAGTGACTCAAACTGCTGCCTGTAGTTGGACACCAGGTCTTTCTCCAGCTTGCTGACGCAGTTAGAATACTCCGCCTGAGAGCCAGAGAGAAACAGTGAATGTGTGACACTGAGCCTCAGTCGAGGGCTGATCTCTGTCATCATTAGTTACCCTGTATGGATGTCTCTCATCCTGGAAGTATGTGAGGAGGTGTAAGACGCAGCGTAGCACACAAAGTCTCTCTTCATAGTAGTAATCGGCTATCTGCAATGCAACACAAGCAGTATTTAAGCATTCGGATGTGTGGATAGATCACTAACAAGTATGCGAATCAGATCTTTAAAAACTGACAGCATTGTTTACACCTTTGAATCAGGAATTGTGTCATTTACATCTACTAAACAACATCTTCCTGTAGTTTTAAAAAAATTATTTTAAAGACATCGTTGCTCAACAGAAAAGGACTGAACACAGATATTTATAAGACAGAACGCAACACAAGATAAAACATCAAACATAAAAAACGTTATGGTCTAACCTTCAGCAACAAAGCTTGACTCTGTCTCTCATCCTGTAAGACAGCCTGACAAAAACAAGAGAAACAATCAATTCACACAAAAAAAACTTTAGCACAAGTCCAGCATAAAGTCAGGTTCACATTGCAGCTTATTTTGTTTGCAAATAAACACCCCTCATAGACAGGAAGTGACTGTCTTACCGGTATACAAAGTAAGAGAGCTCACCTTGAGTGTGTTCCGAGTCCCTCTGTAGTCTTCCTGGAGGTAACACTGAAGAGTCTGAACACTCTGTTGTTCATCCAGTCCCTGAACACAGAACAAAATGTTCATTCTTACTCAACATGTCAGTATGCAAAACTCCATACATATGTAATAAGTGTTTCCAATAACTGTTCTGCCTACCCAGACATAATATCTGGGCGTCACGGGCATGAGGAAAAATTTGTTCTGTTACTCACCAGCAGTTTGCTGATTCTAAGCCCAAAGTCTTTGAGAGCTTGTGCCGTGTCTTTATCTGCTTTGAGTTTGTCTGCGGCCAATGTACTGCAAATAACATTCAATCATTTACACATTTATACCATTATAATAACAAAAACTGTACGTTTGTGAGGTTTGAATTTGCTACCTGGGTGGTTTGTAGAATGACAGACCCTGCAGGAGTCTCTCCCAGTTCCGATCCAACTCAGTTTCAATTTGGACCTGTTATGGTTGCAAGAAACATTGATCACATGACATAGAAAGTTTTGGTTGAAAATGACAGAGAATAAACTAAAAAAACTCACTGGTTCTCGGAGTGCAGATCTTCCAAGCAAGATGGTCCATAACTCTCGACTACTTCTGAATAAACAGAAGTTATTGAATCATAAGTCGTAAAACACAAGTTCCAACTTTTTAGTTGATCTTATAGTAAACACACTAAATATATTTTCGAATGTATTCTTGTAAATGATAAATTCTTGTTTACTTTGACCTTATGGCATTATCACTGTCATGTTCATAACTAGTATAATTAGGTTTAACCTTTATAGTATTTATCAAAACATAGATACACATGCAATAAAGTAATTGTTTATGGGTCCAAACACTACGTTTATCTGTAAACACTCAAACACTCCACCCACATATTTGCTACATACATTAACAGGCAGAACAGAACATTTACGTTTAGCTTATGTAATTACTGTGTACAAACGCTTCATCTATTAACACACAAACCACATAAACAGTACATACATACATAAACACGCTCATTTGTATTTAATAAGACATTATGATCTTACGTACACACAATGAACTCATTCATAACTTTCATATCAATAGTTGTCAATCTATACAAGTGGATTGTACTATCCAGATATCCAGAATAAATCAGTGTGTTAATACTTTCGTTTAGCTTGACGGCTGTTTGATTTATAAAGTTAATGGCTGTTGAGAAGCTTTTGGACGCTGTCAAGATTACAGATGGAATTTGAATTTCAGTCGCGCGGTTCTGTCAGCGCACGCGACAGACTCGTGTGGCCGTTAAATTTCAAATAAACACATATCTGATGGCATATTTTACACAAACTTTACAACTAGATACGACGTATAAAATATTGCCGCTGTATCCAGCAACAATATCCCGCCAGGCTCTCTAAAAACAAACCAGCAAGTTTGTCTTTCTTCCATTTTACCTGACACACATCTCCGAGTCCGCCATCTTCACCCGAATCACGTGACCCGTCTTCTAGCGCGACTATATCACGTGACCTCACAATTCTTTAAATAAAGACATTAAAAAAACACGACATTGTACGTTTAAAGTAACAATATAAAATGTAATTCAGATCAAATGTTTTTAAAAAATATTTTTTTGTGTGTCGCTTTTGGTCACGTCATTATTCTGACCCTAAACTGATCTTTTGCAGGGTTGCCATGACTGCCATATTTCACCGTTATAGTGTTAAAGTTCATTTTTTTTATTGCTATTATACTAAAACAATGATGTATTTCTAAAAATATTTTATTAATTTTTTTGCGCACCTAGCTGGAATATTTTTAATATAAACAAATAGTGTCACACGTACAAACATGCTATATTATATGTACATATACATTCTGCATTGGTATAATGACACGGCAAGGAAAAGGAAGAAAAACACGGCAAACAAAACTGAAAATTCAACCTGTTAGTGTATTTAAACTGTGTGTTAAACTATTCTGGTACAATGCTGGTTTGTGTCAGTTGTGCCGGATGCATCGCGTGCTCTATATCACAAAGACCTGGCAACCCTTCTCGGTTATCTTACATGGCGGCCCCCACCCGACAGTCAATGAGAAGCTGATCGCATAGAGGCGAGTCATAAAGAAACAATAGAGAGATACATCTTTAATCTTAGTATCAGTGTTTAAATCTCGGCGACAGGGGTAAGATGAACCGTGTTTCTGTGTTTATTTACTGTGCAGGGGCGTTTAATAAGCCGCTGATATAGCAGCTGTCATTTCCGATATGCTGAACCAACATCAGAAAATACTGAAATTCAGGATTGCCTGTTTAAATTTAGCGTTAAGAATGTCGATTCCCATTTGATGTACATACATGGATAGTCATGGATAATATTTCAAGGGAGTAATCTAGCTGTCAGAGAACAGGGCTGTCATTTCTAAAACAGTAATTTGATTATAAAACATATTGCTATTCCACATTAATGCTTTATGTTTTTACTTTAAGGTTTTCATTATTTTATAAATTGAATACATTAAAGTACAGTAATGGTTTGTTTTAGTATGCGTATGTATTATTCAGCAGCGTAACGCAAGAGCGTCAAGCCATTAATAGCAGATGGCAAACAAAGCGCTTCTGTCCTTTTATCATTTACAGTGGTTAGAAATCACTGGAGTCGGACGTTGAGCAACGGTGTTAAAGTTCACAGTGGATAGAGTTCACGTGTAGTTAAGACATTTTAACATCCTTGTGTTGTGCAGTGTTTAAAATATGAACTGCTTTCAGTACAGCTATGCATTGTGTGTAAACTTGCCTAAACGTGGTGCTTAAAGTTCTGTTTACATAGAAAAGCTTATTTGGTTTTAAGACACAACCTGTTCATAAATAATGAGTGAACAAGGGTTTTTGTTACTGTTTTTCTTTGTAAGATAGAATTATAAGACAGTTTAATATAAAAGATAAATGGGGAGTCTTGGTATAAACAAATCTGGTGGTTTTAATCTAACAGTTAATTTCTTATTTTTCTTCTACATAGGTCTGATCTGACAAGTCCATAAGGATAAAGGTGGACAATGTTCGTACTCGTTGCTGGAAATTGCTGACGGATCTCCTACCCTCTCTGAAGACCTTAACGTTAGGAACATTTAAGGTGCACACCTGCCACAGCCATGCAGACAGACCCTGTGTTGGTTGAGTCCGCTGTAGTGTTTGCTATTGTGGTATCTGTTCATGTGGCTGTGTGGAATCAGCTGTCATGGTGTTGCATTGCTTTGGCAGTCCAGGCTTTCTATGTGCAGCACAAATGGGACCGCCTCCTTCGAACCGGTGCTGCTGTTTTCCAGTTCCGCCCTGCAGCCAATAGCGGCGTCTTACCAGCCAGCATGGTGCTGCCACTCATGGGTCTCGTTCTAAGGGGACGTTGCGTCGCGGTGGGTAACGTCTACTTTGAACGTTTCGCCATGGTAATAACCGTCATAGGTATGATGCTGGCACTGTTCCTGTCTCTTATAGCACTGGGCATTACACGCCCGGTGCCCACAAACACCTGTGTTATAGCTGGCATTGCGGGCAGCGCAATTCTGTACACGGTGAAGCAGACATTGACCGTATCGGAGGTGATTGAGGTATTGGAGGTTTTGTTGATCTTTGTGTATCTGAGTTTAATCCTGTTGTACCTGCTTCCACGCTGCTTCACGCCCGGTGAGGCGCTTCTCATCCTGGGTGGGATTAGTTTCATTATCAACCAGCTCATCAAGCGCTCGCTGGTCTCGAGTGGGAGTGCAAACGCAGACCCACTGCCATTCTTCCTTCCAGTCGCTGTGTTGGGCTTTGTGGTGCTGGGAATCTGTTTTGCTGTGTTTTTCATCTTCATGGAATCAGAAACATGGGCAGCATCTCTGTTTTTCCACACAATGACAGCAGTTTTAGGGTTGGGGTTATTGGTACCCTGGCTGTCTCTTTTGACGCAGCATCACCCAATCACCTGGCTGCTACATTTTATCACCCAGAGCAACACCCGACTCTGGCTAATTGGATTCTGGGCCGCCTTAGCGCTTTTAGCCGTCGCTGTGGTGATGCATCAAAACAGTCATCGCACGGGCAGCAGTAAGAAACATCAGGCGTCTACAACAGTACGAAAGTATTTCCATTTCCTTACCGTGTTGACCTTTGCTCCTGGATTGGCACTGGACCGCCCCCTGCTTCACCTATCTGCGGTCGGATGCCTCTCCGCATTCCTGTTCCTGGAGTTTGTCAGGTATTTCCGGATCCGACCACTTGGGCCTCCACTAAGACGTCTTCTCACCTTATTCCTGGATGAGAGAGACTCGGGACCACTCATCCTTACCCATATCTACCTGCTGTTGGGCGTCGCCCTACCTGTCTGGCTCTCACCTGGGCCTTGTACCCCTAAAGGAGGATTAGGAGGCGCTGGGGGCCTGGTGCCCTACGCGGGGGTGTTGGCCGTGGGGGTCGGAGACACAGTTGCATCTGTATTTGGTAGCACAGTTGGTGAGATCCGCTGGCCAGGCACCAAGAAGACCTTTGAGGGCACGGCGACCTCCGTGTTTGCGCAGATCATCGCTGTGGTGATTTTCCTCATCGCTGACAGCAGCATAAACCTGAACGCCAGCTACTCGTGGGTCGTGGGTTGCATCGCCATGGTTGCCATGCTGGAAGCATATACATCACAGATCGACAACCTGCTGCTTCCGTTGTATCTCTACATCCTGCTACTGTTATGAGGTCACACACACACAAGATTTACTGAAACACTCACATAATGCCAACGCACATGCAGATATTAGCAGCATTACATAAAAGATACAGTACAGCCCTGGTTAAAATACACCTAGTATTGTCTTAGCAGGGAATTATTAAAATATTAAAAACAAAATGCAATAATACGTTTGTAATGAAGTGTTTTGATCTAAACTAGAAGAATGAATAGAAACGCTCTCCTATATTCAAGAATACTGTATCATCTTTGTAGTATTAGAGTAAAATAAACTAAAGACTAAAATGTTTAAAAGGTACTACACCATGTTTTAAAAAATTACTTCATTACATCATCGTTTGTATCATGACAACATCATCATTTCTATTTGATAGCACCGGGCACAAAAATTACACACAGCAGCTTGAATGATTTTTGTTTTTTAAAGGTTTACATGTGGATTTAATTATATTGTTCGTCTGTTAAAGTGAATATGATTTACAGTGTTTGTTTTTTGCGCTCTAGTAAGGGAGACACTGTTTTGAGACACTGTTCATTTTTAATTCCAGTTAAATAAATCCTGAGGCTGTGACAGGGATTGAGTTGCACATAGAATTGGAAAAAAGTAATAAATAAAAAATAAGACGCGCCCTTTACGGGCCCTTTAAGAGTGTTTGCTTTTGAGTGTTGATGATAAACACGCATACAGATGGCTTGAATGCAAAAAAGTGCACTATTTATTATTTATAGACTTTATAGATGGTCACATTTCACCTCAAAAAAATATATAATTGCATGAAGGGCCTAATTTTCTTATAACCAAATTTGTTGCTTTATGATTCGGTATTGAAATGTGACCTATGTTTTGATAAATCATGAGATTCACCCATTTAAACAATGTTATTTCAGTCCAATATCTTATATGCATCACAAAAGCCATTGAAGAACATCAGCTTCTACTCTAGAAGCTCTAGAAATATTATTGTGATGTTGTTTGAAGGATATGCAGTGTGGAGGACTATTGCTTGTATTTGCCTGCATGGTTGTGTAGGAGCTCTTCCTGAACACTAGGGGCAGTAGACATTTATGTATGTGTCACTCTACCCTGTAAAAACAGCTTGTATGCAAGTCAGTAGGACATAGGTGCGTTTCACCGGCTCTGTGTCTTTACTATGTGCTAAATCTGCTTTAATTCAGTCATTTGTGCAAACAAATTCTGTATATTTGACAAATTTATTTATGATATCTGAGGCCTTGTTAACAGCTTTATGTCGCTATTGACGTTTCATTGAGTGTTCTAGCTAGACTGTTGTCATGGGAACTGAACTTTAGGTATCTGAAGACATTAGCATGACTTTCTTGTATATGTTTAAATGTAATGTTTTTTGGATTTAAACTACCTGATTATTGTGTTATCTTTTACTGTCCATATTTTGACGTTTGAATATGACTGAAATTTTGATGTAAATTTTCATTTTGATGGTTTCAAGTGATTCAAATCATTTGCTGGAAAGAGAGATTTTTCAGAAATTTGTTTAAACATGATTTTTTTCCTGTTAGTTATTGGTTAAGATGAACAGAAGTTCAATATTCTTTGGAAACTCAGTTTATGATTTTATTTAATATATTGTCTACTTTTTCTATATTGTACTGGTTTTGTTGAGTACACAGAGAATGCAGTTAATAAAAATGAATTTCTATTAAACCAATTTAAGTTTCTTATTCAAAACTAAATGTGTTAAGGCTACAGAAATTCATACAGACTCTTCGGATGACAAAAATTAGCCTTTAATTAACACTGTTGTGACTATAAGCAAAACTGTAATACTCTCTAAAATAATTCACATTTTCTGGTAAGAAAGATAATTAGTCCATTTATGAAATTTGACCCATATTTGTGTAAAGTCCAGGCATTAAAAGGGCTTATTATTGTCCCACAAATCACTGTACGTCAATGAGTTTTCCTCTGAACGTTATTTTGATGTTTGTGTGTAGAGGCGAGGAAAGGGCAGCTCCTCTGTGGGCTGCAGCCTGAGAAAGAGAGGGAAATTTACTTCACCACAAACACTGACCTTACCGGAACCTACAGTACATTACCCAGCATGTACTGCTCTCACCAGTTCTCTGGGCTCCAAACCGTGTTTTCTGACTCCATGATGTGAAAAGCGTATACGTGTCGTGAGGCATCTGATGTGTTTCCGGCACTGCGGTGGACGACCTCGCCATGAATTAAAATTGCTCCACCTACAAAATGATTTTAAAAAAATCTATCATATATACTAATATACATACACATATATACATACATACATACATAACACAATAAACAGAAAGTGTTACAATGCCACATCATTTCTCACCCTTTTTAATTGGCGCAGGGATGAAAAGCTTGCCATCATGTTCCTGTTCTCGACCAATGAAATCAGTCAGAGGAAATGTGCCTTTAGGTGTCCGCACCATCCGCCTGCTAATTCCGTCTTACACAGGAAAAGAGCCACATGCACATTTTAATAACTACTGCATGAATTAAGGGAAAAATATCTTTCAGTATGTTTCTTGTCTAATATTGCTGAACATACGTTTGTGTGATCCTGGTATGAACCAAAGACAACCGTTGTCAATGGTTGCGTCTTCCAGGGCGATCCACATGCCCATCACCCTCCCCAGAGGCTCAGTGTACAGGAACGTGGCGTCCTGGTGAGGTGTCACTAAAGCGAAAACTCACAGTTAAATTAAAAGGTAATACAATAGGCTACATAATATAACACTAGTACTTCATAGTAAGCAGTATGAACAGTTTCCAATTTTTGTGTGCATAGAATTTCTCAATGACCTACTAAATATCTCAAAATGTACATCTTTTGTGACTCAAAAAATTAAAAACTACAACATTTCTCATAAAACTGTAACATAAATGCACGTTAACCACTTTATGTTTTGATACAACAACTGGAACCTTCATAAAATGAATGTATGAATGTAAAATACTAATGATTATAACATTTATAGTTTTATATTTAAAGCACAGTATGCAGAACACCAGCATTTCATTGTGAACCCAGCTAATGTGTTTCTGTATTGCCATTGGGTGAAGATGTGGGCGGAGCTTCTCCACATACCTTCTCCACCAATGCCTGGTTGCTATTGAACAGAACAGACACAGCAAGGATGAAACAGCAAAACTCTACAATGCAAAACTGTCACTTGAACCGTTCTGTTAAATTTACCTTAAAGATGTACATACTCTGCAAAATGACTGGATTTATCATTCCAAACTTTTGCATCACATTCTGCAGGGAAGGACAGACACATTTATATTAATATAAATGTATGCATGTTATTTTAATACTTCTAAATAAACACAACAGATTCCAATATTCTTTTAAATGAAGTGTTACGCTGCTGGTCATGTTAAGTAACCCCACTAAACTGTATAACCAATGTTTTTCTGTTTCCTGTGGTTGTGCATGACAATCAAATCTCTCCAGAATAAACAAGTGTTTTGTCTTAAAATGAGTTTCACATGTTTGATGTTCGTTGGATCATTACTTGAACTTTTAATGAATGGGTGACTGTTTTAAACAGTGGCTCGTAAGCATGGAGGGCTGTGGGAGACATAAACACAAACATATACTGTCAATATAAACACAATCATACAGGAGAATATAGGGAATTTTACAGACATGAACTTATATGACTTCTTGTTTTTTTAAATACCTACCATGTCCAATTTTGTTGAGGGACCGTTCTCTTGGCACGGTAAACTCTCCTGAAAAACAAACCACCAGTTTTAAAACATGATACATTTTCTTGTTTTTAAACACAGCCAGGCATTAGAAACACAAACATCCAGACTTCAAACCTTTATCATCAAACACTCCCTTCTCAAAGAAAAAGCGTATCTTGTCTCCGCTGGTGATAAAATAATCTGCATTCCCCTGCAAAAACACAAAATATATGATGGTCTAACATGGTTTCTGTGTAAAAGCTCAAGCTGAAGTCGTAGTGGTAGACCATCATGGTTACCCTGGTTAGGGCTGACAGGTCACTTTATCAAAACTAGTGGTGAGGCAAAGACTAACCAACTACATTGTTCTAAAAACAGCCTTTTTATCCTAAATTGGTTGGAATCTGCTGAAAAACTGCCAAGTTCAGAAAAGCTGGTGACAAACTTGACCAGTTGAAACTGTATTACTATTAAACATATTAAACTACATATTACTACTAAATCCATTAAGACAATTCTGGAGTTTCAGCTAGTTTATGTGTAGTCCAAACTTTACCATTAAAGGACCTGGTTTTCCAGCAGGGTCGGTATGTCGCTACGTCAACATTTTTAACAACCAGGTAACTACACCTGATAAGTGCAAAAGCTTGGGGTCAGTCCTACCTGCATCTTATCCCAGAAATACATGGAGGCGTGTCAATGGGAAGGGCACGACAAAGTTTGAGATTACATGTCGCTTTAAATGCATCAAAGACGTCACGTGCAGGAACGCAGGGTACCTGTGTTTTCAGCTGCTCGTCGTGGTCGGTGGAGAACTGGGTTCTGCAGTGTTCAGGCACGTCCATGCGCTCGACGATCTCACTCATGCGCCCCCGGAGAGCGTCACATTCCTCCGGAGACAGAAAGCCCTGCAGCACCAGATACCCCTCCTCCCGATACTACCTCAAAACAACACACACGGTTCGGAAACTGGATCAGAACCGAATGCAAAGTGGATATAATCAGATGACAGCGTTGCATGTGTTATTTGCTTAGTGCAAGTGTTGTTATGTGACAGAGTTCATCCTGTAAGGGGCGTTTGGTGGCTCATAAACTGAACTCTTAATCGGGTTTACGTAAGAATTATAAAAGGGACGTAACAGCTTTTCAATGCAAAATCTTTCAATGTCACACATGCACAAAATGCTTTTGCACGAAACTCTGATCTGCGACAATATTGATCTTTAATATGCAAAACAAAGCATTTATTGACTCCAGCTCAGCTAACATTTTGAGGTTGTAAGAACGTTTCGTTAAGTAACAGAAACGTTAAAACGCTATTTTTAATGTTTAGGCACGTTCAAAACGTCCAGTTTTAGTCGTATTAACATTAATGCGTAGTTATAGGAACCATATTGTTAAACCCTGTTTAAAATTTCGTACTGCACAAACGTTTTGATAACTCTGAGAGAGCTTTTAAAGAACGTTCCCTGGTAACACCCATATAAAACTCGTGCTTCACCTGTGTCACGGATTTACAAGAACAATAAACGGAAAAGAAACGTTCAAACTTACACGACGAGTTTGGATTCGTGCATTTGTACATAGTTTTAGTTGCTTTTTCTTACCTTTTGAACGTCTTGCTCAGTCAGACCCTCCATACTGAGTGAGAGAGTTCACTGGTACGTTCATCCAGATCATCTCTCTCTCTCTCTCTAAGCGACCACGTGCTCGAGACAAGTCGCGTTCAATTAAACTGTAACTGGATTTTAAACATGGACTCTTTCGCAGAAGTACATCAGACACAGACGAGCAAGAGTTACTGAGAGGGTTCGTGTGAAGCCCCACAGTAAACACACTGTCTCCTGTAACCCTATGAATTCTGAGTAAATCCTCTTTATTCCCTGATGTGAAAAGATAAGACGGATCATCCTTTGGCCTGTGGTGGATAAAATCAATGCATGTGCCAGATTTTTACGTGCAACACGGCATGTGCAGAAATAGTCTAGGGAACTACTAGTCTAGGGAAAATGGTACCATGCTTATAGGATTGTTGTTGTTTTTTTCAGTTCCTTCAATTGTAAGTCGCTTTGGATTAAAGCGTCTGCTAAATGCATAAATGTAAATGTAAATCAAGTGTTTATAACAGTGTTTCCAATATACTGTGTAATATATAACTGGTATTAAACACTACACTGTGTATACTGTATAACTAAAATATAGATATAAGACATTAGTTGGGTAGCATTATTATTTATTGTATATTTTATGTGAAACACAAACGCACATTTAAAAGCAACTACAGTGGTTTCGCTATTGTCATGACAAGTGTTTTGTTTACAGCTGGCGTTAATGTCGCCATTTGTTTAACGTCTTTACCTGCAGGGGGCGCCGTCACACAATGTCAAGCTCAGCTGCGACGCCTCAACAGTGTTTTTGTACAGAGCTGAACTGAAATTTAAGAAGAAGGGAAACTGGCAGAGATGATGGTCAAACTGTGAACTTTTATAGAAGAGAAAACAATGACATTTTTCCAACAGTTTTGGACAAAACTGCGCTTTCAATTAACACCTTGTCTTCTTGGGTTTATGAGCGCTGCCTACATGGTCTATATGAAAGTTGTTAAAATAACTTTAGCATATTAAAGCACAAACAAACCTAATTCAGTAAATTGACCATGAGTTGACTTTCAGACTGCAGAGAGAGAAAGAGCGAGAGAGAGAGAGAGAGAAAGAGAGAGACTGAATGGGGCATTTATGGAAGGACAGGAACAGAAGATCATGTGTACTGCTTGTGGGTTTGCTCAGGTAATTGTGTGTAAGGGTGTATGTTGAGAGGTAAATGAGTAATTGAGTAGTTTCTGTTGGTCATTCTCATTAACCATGAGTTACTGCTGGAAAATACCTGCTCATGTCTTTAATTCAAGTAGACGTCTTACTGTCTAGGATGTTAGTCGTTTACACAGTTTATAAAGTTAAAAAGCAGAATTTGTCTTTGTAATGTTCTTAAATAGTTTATTTAACAAAATTATGTTTTCTAAATTCTTTTATTAAGCAGTAACTTTTTCAAATAAAAAAAACTTCCCAGGATTTCTGGCTAAAAACACACATGGAGATTTTGAATGTTTCTCAGAAATCTTTACTTAGTTTCATTTAAAGCCATAATGCATACATTAGTCTCCCGCACAAAATTAAAGATCAAATAATGTGAAAAATAATATAACACAAACGTAAAAATATGCTATGCTAAAACTTTTGATTGCTACCAAACACTAAAACAGCTTACACACAGTTTGTTCTTTTTTTGTTCTTTCCCTTTTTTGTAAAATTATAAAAAGGTAAAATGTACACTTTGATTCGCGATGACCTCCAGCTTACAGCACGGGAGAATAAGGCCATATTAGTGTGCTACGACAACAGTCATCATGACATCAGAACACTGAATCATTTTCCTTTGGGAAAATCGACCAATGGGGTGTAATGTCCAGATCTCCTCATCTAAACATGAGTGAACAGTTTTTATAGATGGTGAGAGTATGAAGGCATTTGTTTGTTCATCAATGGAGTGTTTTGTAGTTTGTGGAGTTTGTAGTTTTGTACAGTCTGAGGAGTGAAAAAGTCTTTTTTAAGAGTTCTCAGTTTTGTGGCATTTAGTCATATTCCTAGTCTTCAAATGCACATATATATATATATATATATATAGTTAATTTTGTATATGATATTTCAGGCATTTATTATGGTATTGGCTTAAAAAGGTCTAAAACATCACACATTAGTTAAGATCAAGATAAACATCATAAACTGACACACACACTTTGAATTGACCTGCTCTTCCTTGATTTGACACAAGCATTCATAATTCACAAACAAAATACTGATTGTTAAATCCACACATTCCCATAATGCCGTTGTTGAAACACAGGCACCTGCACCTACGTTTACTGTCGGCATCAGTGTTGCCTTCATGCAAGTCTCTCCGAACCTGTCGAGGGCAGTACAACCATGACGAGACCCTCTGTGTGTGTCTAAGAACAGGCAGCAATGTTTTCCTTTCATACAACCTCTTTTTAAATGTCAGATTTTAGGTTTGAGGTAAACAAGTTCCTCCTTATTTCGTCTCAGGCTTGTTCCTTATCGGTTCTCCACAGCTGCTCCTTGACCTCGGGTGGCAAGGTGTTGAAGAGATCTTCCTCCACGATCAATCCCGAGCGCTTGAGGAGGCGACATTCTGAGAGCTCCACCGGGAGTCCCTCCAGGCGGTTGCCACGGAGCTCCAGTTGGGTCAGACCCGTTAACTCCCCGAACCGAGACGGCAAGGCCGTAAGGCAGTTGTTCCCCAGATTGAGCGTCCGAAGCTTCTTACACTGAAACAGCTCGGGTGGCAACACCTCAATCTGAAAGAAAGAGAAACACGTTTACACCTGCTGTGCTGTAGCTTTCCCTGTGAGAAACTATAGTCAGCAGTGACACGCTGATATATCAGCGAAAACATGTTCATTGGTTTGTTTTGGTTTTAAGTTGAGAGAAACTTTTGCCACAAGTTTCAGATCTTCACAAGTATTGATAAACCTGTGGCAATAATGAATAATCAAATCACTACTTTTAAATATTACCATTTATATCTTAAAGTATCTGTATCATAAATATTTGTGAAAATTGAGTACATACAAGGTAAAATAAGAATTTATTTTGAATTCATATCATTTCCAACCATTTAATTATTGGAATATATAACAACTGTATGTCTATAACTACGTCTATAACTATGTATATATATTATATTATATTGTGTTATGAACATATATTTAAAGCCACGGGATCAGCAGGGTTGGTGCCATAAGAATGTATAGCCAATTATCTCCAGAGTAAGCTTCTAAATTTGGCCCAAACACACTCACATCACACACTCTAAAAAGCAAACATGCATCTAATTATGGTCCACCTTGATTTTAAACAAATAACACAAATTACACAACTCATTTAGATAATGAGCTAATGAAGCCAGAGTGTGCTACACACACACACACACCTCGACAGGTGGCCTCATAAACTCTCTATTTTCAGAAACATGCCACACACGCTTTAAACACACCCATGACTAAAACACCCACAACTGTGTGTAAAACTCCAAACATGTGTGAGATGTTGTGTGAGATGTTGTGCAAGGTGCTGCGTGTTGCATAATGTTCCTGGACTTCGTGTCCGTATATTCCTTGTTTACCTCCTTGGAATTCTGACTCGTACCTGAAGGAATTCCAATTCAACAAAACAACTCTGAAACTCTGTGTCTTCTAAGGGCACCCAAAGATGAGAAAGCTCAGACTGTCTGATTCATGAGTTGACAATCTGTCCACTTGTTTGTGACATGACTCACTACACAATGATGCAGATTATGACATCACTACTTGAAGGACATTGCAGCTTGTTACTAAGAAATACACAACTTTGACAGACCTATTGATTTTGACAGATACCTACTGTACTGTAGGTAATGTAGTAGTTAATTCTTAAATTCTCAGCACTTCTTTTACTTAGTCATTAGGTGTTAACCAGGATTGGGGTTGTTAAGCATCAGTGTCTAGTTGCAGAACATTTCTTAACTCCACCAAACCTTTAGTTCTAAACTCTAAACTTTAGTCAGTGATGTTTTTTTTAAAACTTAAGAGATTTCTTGCAACCAACTGCTAGTGAATCCTCAAAGTGTCTTCATGTCTTTAAACTCTGTCCATGTCAACATCCAACTCTAATAATATCATAATGAGGAGGAAACATCTCAGATCAACTCACTCTGTTAGCAGTAACTGCAAAATACTGCAGGTTCTGCAGGAACCCAATGTCCGGAGGGATGCTGGTCAGGTTGTTATGGCTGAGGTCCAGGTAACGAAGTTTCCTGCAGAAGAACAGCTGTGCCGGGATCTTCTCAATCTTGTTTCTGTTCAGGTAAAGTCGCTCTAGGTTGGTGAGCGTGCCGATCTGGATGGGGATGTAGGCGATTTGGTTGTACCAGAGTTTGAGGCACACCAGTCTGTGGAGATGCTGGAAGCTGATGATCTCCTCAATGGTCTTCAAGTTGTTGTCCTTCAGGTCAATTTCCTACAGACAGAAAAGCAAAACAGATATTTACTTCTCTGAATGCTCATGAACAAACATGCAAAAGAGTTTCTCTGAGCAAGAAGATACAGATGCAACATGTTCATGACAAACAACAAACATCTTGTGGAACAATTGCAAAAGAATTATGTTCCCTTGTACTTTAGTCAGATTAAGACTAAGATCAAACTAAACCACCATTTTAATGAGTGATGTGGTCTCGTTATCTACAAGCCCAACAGAACACAAAATGGCCGAGTTCAGCATCTGTCTGGCTGTACCTGTAGGTTGTGTAGACTGAATATAGAGTGAGGAATCCTCTCCAGATCACAGCGCACCAGCTCCAGCTCTGTCAGGTTCACCATCTTTTTCAGACTGTTCAGGACCATCAGCTTGGTCCCTTCGTTATTTATGGAAAGTTTCTGTAGGTGCACGCCAACGTCCGTCACCACCTGTGAGGAGATCAGTACAATGAATCTCACACCATCATCAAAGCATAAAAAAGTGACATTGAATCTTCTGAGCCAGTGACGACATCATCTCACCTGAGGCAACTTGGTCAGGTTGCTCTTCAGACGCAGAACTTTGAGCCTCTTGAGTTCTCGTAGGCCGTCAATGACGATAAAGCGGTTGTTATCTGCACTGAGGTTTCCAGTGAGATGAAGCTCGCTGAGGTTCTTCAGGCTGTAGATCCACAGTGGGATCTCTTTAATGTCTGTAAACTTGATGTGTAGTGATTTAAGGTTCTCCCGGAGGAAGGCGAGGGCTGGAGCTTCGATTCTGGCCGGTGTGTGATAAAGCCACAGCTCCCTCATGTTAGACAGCTGGGCGATTATCGGCGGGATTGTGACATCAGGGATTAGCTCCAACTTTAGCACCTAAAAACATGTTTTTTTTTGCTCATGATTACAGATGTAGTTTTTATGACATTACAATATTTCTATGCTAGCTTAATTCAGAAAGGTAAATTTCTGAATTCAGAAGTGTAAAGACCACTGTGATGTATCAAAAACATTATTTTACCATATTTGGCCCAGTGTTTGTTTCGTGTTGTTTATGCATTTACAAAACTATCCATTTTTATATCCAGTGTATGTCATATTAATAAATTACCATATTGCTAGGCCTAAACAGTTTATTGTAACTTTAATATGCGTTTAATATTTTTAAAGAAAGAACATTTTGGTTAGTTTAGTACAATAAATGGGCAAAACCAGCTGAGGGAACTGCAGCATTAAACACCAGGAGTGTTTAGCTGAAGGAGTCAAGTGGGAAGGAACCATTTTAACTTCCTCAAATAGCAGCTGGAAAGCACTGAGGTAATCTTGTGGTGTCATCATACCAAACACAAACAACAGCTAAAGAAGAAGTTGACATGAATGTGACTGAAGCCAAATGGATTCTTGAAAAATAGATTTTCTGAAGCTTATATGCACAAACGTTTCCTTCTCTTAAAGAGTTTTCTACTCTCTTTCATGACCTCTTTACACATTTACCTCTTTAAATATCTCAGGATTTGCAGCATAAACATACATTTACACACACACTCAAGATCTCACACACACACAATCACACACCTCCAGCTCCAGCAGGTCAAACACTGTGTCTGGAATTCCACTCAGCATGAAGAGATGCAGCTCCAGTTTCTCCTGCGAGTTCTTGGTGATCCTCTGTCTGAGTTTCTCCAGCGTCCACTCGTTGTTCAGGTTCAGCTGCCTCAGTTTGTTCTCACTGACCTCGGACAGGAAGACGGCGAATCTCTTGGAGTACAGTGGGTCGTACTGATCGATCATGTGGAGCATGAAGGCAAAGTCGTTCTTGACGTCCGGAATGTCACTGTAGCTGCTCTCCTCGCGGATGGACTCAAAGGAATAGCGCTTTAGTGAGCGTCTAATTATCCAGTACAGCGTGTACATGCAGATGAGGCCGTAGACCACCACCAGACTGATGTAGAAGCACGCCAGGATCTTGAAGAGCGTCGCCAGCGGATGGGCACAGTGGTACATGCGGTAACCGGTGAGTTGCTCTATGTCCACGGAGCACCTGACGTTGAACTGGATGTGGTGGACATAGTACATGGTGTAGCAGATGATAATGATGAACTGGAAGACTTTGATGATGGTCTGGCGGATGTATAAACGGTGAACAATGTCGCCTTCTTCCACGTGGATACGAAACTTCTTCACCTGTAGAAAGACAAGAGGAGGTAAAATACTGTCTTTTGCCTATACAGAAACTACTACAAGAACATTTCTTGCTAAGCTAACTCCAATAAACAAAGTCCATATTTCACACAAATATTAGGTTTATTTGTATTTATTACGTTCTCTTGATACTTTGTGTTCATTTATTAGTGCCATTTAACTGACTTTTCCATCAATTTTTATTTTTAAATAGTCTGTTGCAGTGCATTATGGGATTGCGTTCTACAAGACACACATTCATCAAGACTCAAGATTCAAAGTAAACAAAAAAAAGACATGTGCACAGACCTTCTCAAACAATGCCTTTGCCTGTTCCCCCTCCTTCTTATCCAAAACGCCAGTTTCTGAGCGGTCCACGATCCCCTGCTCAATCCGAGACTTGGTCCTCTGCAGCATGGGAACGCTGGCCTCCACGTCCTGGTCGCTCACGCTGGAGGTCTTTTTATCCATCGAGCCGTTCATCTTTCCTGTGGGCTTTGGGTCGCTCTCCTCCACCACGGTTTCTGACAGAGCTCGCGTCGTCCACGGGGAGTCGAAACACTTGAGCAGAATCGACACAAAATGCTCCAGCTTGGAGCTAGTCCGTGGAAACTTGAACCAGAAGTTACTGCACGCTAGAAAAATCAACGTGTGCAGTAACACCAAATATGGGAAGTACTTTGCAAACCAGTGGAGCTTGTTCTCGTAACACACAGAATCCACATAGTTGTACTGGTGCCGGTCAAGGTCATACTGGATGCCCTTGGGTTCGCGGTTAAGCGATGTGCTAATGTTGAGATGTTCGCCGGTCTGGTTGAGGACCCATTTGTACGGCAGGCAAATCATCTTGTCCTGCGTGACCTGCAGCGTTCCTCCGAATACGGCAATCATCAGCATGACAATGGAGATGTAGTCTGTGAAAACGTCCCACCATGGCTTCAGGATTCGGTACGCTGGCTGCGTGTCAGCAAAGTACCGCAGTTCAGTGATGGGAATCATGACAGTTCACCTGAGAAACAGAGAACAGGACAGACCGTGAGTAACAGGATGTTCATAACAGGGGAATACATCTCTCATGGACTGTCAAGAACATATCTGGTGAAAATCGCACCCAATACAACACAGTGAAATAAGGCCAGTGTTTTTATAATAAAGGGAACCAAAGTCCACAAGATGCCCTCAACAAGCTTTTAAATGATTTAAAATAAAGACAAAACAAGCATAAAAATAAGCTTAAACACTTTTCTTAGTGTAGTTATTTGTACAATAAATATACATTTTATAGGTTGATAAAAAACAGCGAGAGAAAAGGAAGAAAACATTATTTTGTCAGCATGTTCTATACTTTAACCCCATCTTGCACTTTTTACACACACACCCACACACACACATACACACAGACAGACACACACACAGTGCTGTTGTTCTCCTACAGTAGCTGTGAGTCACAGCTCAGATCATGGACACAGGAAGCAGCAGTGAATGAGTCAGCAGAACATCTGCTGTGTGTGTGTTACAGTAGAAAAGGAAAGTCCATGGACACACACACCTCATCCTGCACAAACTCAAAGCTCTGCTTGTTTAGCAGTTTTTCTTAAGGTCTGTATGATTCATGTACGCACATATGTGGTAAAGTAGTGAAAGCAGGCCGACTGCTCGAATTTATAAAAGCGATTTACAAACTCAGCCCTTTCTTGCTCAGAGGCTGCGGTTGGCACGCTGGCATAGCAAGATCATTAGGGTTGCCAGGTTGGAGCTTAGAATTAATCCCGACTGGCCTGAACCTGCTTCGCCCCAGCAGACCGAATGAAAGAAAAAGGTCTCCCAAAAGACTTAAAAACTAAAGGACACACACTTCATCCACAATTACGTTCTAGCATAATTCAGCTAGCATAATTCGGCGAGACAGAATAAGGCCAGGCTTGGAAAAAACATAAAAAACAAAATGAGTTGAGACTAAGGTACAAATTCTATGGGTTTATACAAAACAGGAACAAAAACAAGTGTTACACAACTTAAATATAGATTAAATAACCGGTTTAAAGCAATAATTAATCTAAAAACGAGCACATACTCATTTGCTCGTCCTTGTGTTGTTCACAGTTATTGGTGATAAACTCTAAACTGTGTTCCACAGAATAAAAAAGCTTCCAAATGTTTTTGGAACAACAACAAGACAGCGAGAAAATAATGACAGAATCTGTTTTGGTTGAAGCACCCCTTTATTTAAACCTCAATTATATAACGGCCATAATGCAGAGGAGACGAGCACCAACAGACCAATTAAAAGCGGTGGAGAGAGACACAGAGACACTTAAACTGAGTTTATTATCTGGAGAAAAGGGCTAATGAGGGATGAGAGACAAAGAGGAACAGACGAGAAGAGATAAACACAACAGAAAAGAAACACAAAATGGTCTGATGAAATCCAGGCGTCATTTCCTACACTGATTGATCGATGTCTGTGTGTCCATCAGAACTCTGGAATCACTGACTTGCTCCAACCAACATCTATACTTAGAAAGAAAGGTTGGGAATTTTCCATTTCGGATTCGGGACTAAGAAAATATGGAAGGGTTACAGCAAGTGTTTACCCTGAGACCTTGTAAAAATTCCATGCAGGGCTTTAACAATTCCCAGCGTTCCCAAATATCTGAAATAGGACAAGTGACATTAGAAAACCAAAATTCTCCATTGACCTATGATTACTGCCACCATATAAATATTACACTGTGTTTAATTCAGTTAGTTAAAGTAGTTAGTAGTCATTTAGATGTGTTGACTGGGATATGCTCACTGGTGAACAGGACCCTCCCATGTCCCCTGTGGTTTAGGGGCCCCTCAAACGGCCAAAGCCAATTAAAATCTGGTCGCAATTGTCTATCTAAAGTCTTTAAACTGCAAAGAAAACCACATCTGAATGCGCTCACTGGAAACACAGTAGTAAGATAGTTATGGTGAAAAAACAAAATAATACAAAATTGAACAAAATGACAGTGTTCACTAACTAGAGTATTTATATTCTATGGCACAAGGCTCACTGCATTCAGTTGTCAAACCAGCCTAACTTCAAAGAGCAAACACACACCCAGCTAAAGCTGAAAATGGACCCATTCATATAGATAAAACCTCTACACACATTGCCTCACAATCACACACAGATCCGATGAACATTCAACCGAATGACTGACTATTCACACATCATTCACACTAACACACAATCTTCACATCATTCACACATTATTCAGATGCCCCATGAAAATAACCACACACACAAACCCTCAGGAATAAAGGACAAACAAATAGTAGGAATATACTTCTTAATGTGAAATAGTACAGTAGTGGTAATAAAGATAAATATTTTGTCATTTACTGGCTACTGTTCAAATGGCAGTTTTATAACTTGAAGGTCACTGGTTTGATTTCCAATGCTGACAAGAGACAATTGCTTCCTGGGCCCTTCAAAGAATAGCTGACCATTGCTCCAGGTGTGTGCGTCTTTACTACTCACTACTCATGTGTGCTGTGGCTGCATGGGCTAAATGCAGAGGACAAATTCTAAGCATGCCTTACCATATGGACTACACCCACACTAATATTTGTCCCTTTAGGGTTTGTCAGTGTGACTCACTAGAGCAGCTTGTACATTCTGCTAAATATCTTCTTTTGCACTCAACAGATGACAGGCATTCATACAGCTACATTAGGAAAGACATTAAGCCAAATGGCAGAATTTTATTCTGAACTATTGCTTAAAAACAGACTCCAGTCTCAGTGTCTCCAGTCATAGCTAAAGGTTTATTAACAGTTAACAAACATAAAACTTTGTCTAATCAAACACACATATTCACTCTGTTCCTTCCCAAAGCTGGAAACACATTAATAAACCACAAGCACTTTAAAAGCAATCTTCTAAACAATCAATTACCGCATATGCTTATGTGTGTGCTGATTAGCCGGCAGGAAGGCTCTGTGAGCGGTTTGTTTTCACACAGGTCCGTTGAGATTGTCTGTCTGATATGATCTTCTCATTCAGTCTAGACCATCAGAACCACCACTGTAACCTTAATAAGACCAAACGCAAGCCAAAGACTGCCTGTTAGCGTACAGTGTGTGATGAGGTACGTTTGTAAAATGCTATGTAATTTGACATTGACTCAAGCATGTATATTCAAAATGAAGAACTAAGTGGCCTATGTCTTATAATGCATAGCTGAAGAAAGGGTGATTAAAAATCTTAATTCTTTTCCTCATAATGGAAGTTAATTCACAGACTGTATTATCCCAACACTCTCATACGGGAAACCACATTGACTCCCACTTCCTTAGAAGAAACGTCTTACTGCAAAAAAACAAGCAAACAGCAGGAAAGCTGGGACGTGTAACAAAGAGAGATATTGTATTGCTGTACTCCTCTGAGACTGAATATTATGTCTTAGTTACAGTAATGTGTGTTATTCTCTGTACTGCCCCAAGCTGCCACAACAACCGCAAAAATATATGGAACCCTCAATAGTGTGACTTCTGGGCCTCTGTACAGCAGAAAACCATCAACAGTTTGACACACACCTTATTTTAGACTGATAACATTTCTACATTTTTGACCTGTTTCCGTTGTTGAATGATTTCTGAATTTGAGAGAACAATTCAAAATTTACAATTTAAAATTTTGACTGTTGTCTCTTTGTTTAGTCTCCCCCTAAGGACTAACTATAATCACCTAGAGCATGTCCAGTTTAACACACACAGAATTACTCAAAACATACAAAACAACAACAGACATTAAACTGGCCGTTCATGTTAAATTACCTTGTTTGTAGCTCCTCTACCTCTCTATTTCCATAATCCAGAATAAAACAGGCCTGTGAGGGCACCACACTGCAAAAGACCTGGTCCACATTTCAGTTACTGTGGTCAAGAGCCGCCTACTTATATAAGAGGAGGAACGGGAGGTGCGAGTGACATTTAGGGCGACCAATCACAATGCATCATTTTTCTATGCATTTTAAGGCAGGGTTTGGCTTGGGAACAAACATTTAAATAATGGTGCTGCAGTCTCCAAAACAAGTTTAAAAGGACAACAGCAGAGACATTTATGACTGTAATTTAATATGAATTTCTGTCCTGTCAAACATTCAAACTACTTAACGTCTGCTAAACTAAATCTGTGATGCTTTAAAGTTTGAGTAAAAGCAGCACTTAAAGCAATTAATGTGTGTGCGGTATGAAATTACACTGTCAACAGCGGAAGATTTTAAGAGACAATTTCATATCATCAGCTAGAAAAATGCTTTTAATTGATGACACACATATTTCTTCTACTGCTCATTGACAGAGGCAGAGGGTGTGGGGCGATCTAAATGAAAAACTTGCATACTACACACTAGGCAGTATGCACTAAATAATGCCCACTACACACAACCCTACACAAATTTGATACACTGTAATCACATGAAGTTATAAATAATTGTATAGTATGTGCGTATAGTCTTATAACAGGTCATTTAAAAATATGTTGCACTGAAACAATAAACTGTAAAATGATATTATAATACTACAGTTCTCAATAAAGAAGTATTGTAGCATGTAGTCTCAGCATCAGACAGCACACCCACAAGCAGCACAAAGAATGTCTGCTCCGTACTGCACACAAAAAAACAGATGAATGAAATCAGCAGATCTAGTTACTGGCTGGTGCTACACAGCATCTGGTAGACAGTGTAAATAAGCTGAAAACAGTCTACTAGTCAATGGACCTGCTGAAGTTTTCAGGTTTGCATCATTAAACCTTTGCATGATATTCAGACTCTAGTTGAGGCACTTAAAACAGGTTTGTGAGGTCACAGGGATGCAGACCCAATACACACAACAGTCTGTCAATTATGGGCGTGTGCTGATATAATTTTCAACCACTATTCCTGGAATACATGCTGTCCGCTCCAGCTACAACAAAGAAACCTTCACAGATGTGGAGAAACGACATTAAGCAGTTGTTAAAAACACACGTCTGTTTCCTCAGGGTCATTTTATTCCCTCCTCACCCAAAGAAAAAGTATGTTTAGAATTTCAGCAGGAAACTTCAGCTTCATTGATTTAAATTATTACAAAAATAACAAGAGGAGGACGATGTTTTTTCACACCCTGCAGAACTTATTCCCACCCGCAGCAGTTACCATATGTCTCTGCATGACTTACACACCATAAAAAAAGATATATAGTTAATAAATATATAATAAAAAGTCCATCCTCTATTACTTACGCTCCTACATCTTCTACTGTACTGCCCTAAACAATGCTTATGTTTATCACTTATTTAAGTCACATTGATAAACAATTCCTTTTCAAAGAAACTGATTTAAAAAGCACACACATACAGAAACATATCAGATCATAGCCATAAAAAACCACACACACTGAAAAACATACACGTGTTTATTTCACTATATTAGTGAGGATATCTCATACGCTTCTATTGTTTTCATACATATGGCTAAAGACGTTTTTATCCTCTAAACCTTCCCCCATATAAAGCAACTGAAACAAGATTTGGCCCATTTATGAGTCCCTGTATTTGTCTTAACACGCAGGACCACTTCCAACACCCTATCACGTCGTTTTCAGTATTGTAATGACATTTACAACACGATACACACATAGTTAAACACAAGAGCCTTAAAAACACAGTGATCAATTCAGGCCCACGTCTAACTCCGCTCTCACACACACCACGGGCCCACTGTAATGATTTCCGTGGGTGGAAAAAGAAACCTTGTCGTTTAGATGTTAAAAACCTTTTGTTGGCGAGAACACCCTTAACTCCCATTAAACTCTTCATCAAAACAAGCCCGACACACACGCGCTCCTCGACACACTTACCGGCTTTGTTACTGTATTGATCTCTGGCTCCTGTAACACATAACTGATGCATTTCTTCCCTCCGGTCCACGATCTCACACTCCTGTTAAACAAGAAAAGAGTTAAGGAACGCGAGTTAAGACACGCCCAGGAACACTCGTCAGTAAACAGGCAGATCCGCCCAAGACGCACATTTCTACACATCCTACTATAGCGAAGGGCTGATTCGTACATATTAATGACGCAACTGGACGTTTGACCAATAGGCGAACTTGGTTGTTTCACGTCATTGCGTGACCAATATACAGCCGCCTGACTGACAAATCAATTCTTACTTTAAAAATAAAATGCATTTCGTTCACATTGATTTAATATGATTGGGATCTGAATTTGTAAGGTCCCAAAAAAGCCCCAATGTAAAATAAGTTTGCGCGTGAGACGCTGTAAGAGCGTCGCCCTAGAAAACGTCAGCGTAGGTCAATTAACATTCATGAGCTAATCCTTCCCATAGTAGGATTCATACTGCGGCGCGTTGAACAGCGCTGAGCTGATACAGCACAAGAGGGCGTGACTGACGCAGAGCGCAGCGGACGCTGCAGACGATCCTCGTGTGATGAAGGTCGTTTGAATGTTTAACCCGTAACAGCAGGAACTGTCACAAGAAAAATAACAATGTTAAAAAACAGTACTATTACTATTTATTTAGTACTCGTTAAACACTAAGTTATATAATTATAATTCTTTAACAATCGCATATTACTACACTTACAATTATGAATAACAACAACAATAATGATACATAAACAACAATAACAATATGTATTACAATATGTTAACAATAAAAGTGTTAAAAGAAAATCGTAAAAATATAATTATTATAATTACAATGACAATAATAATACTCGTAATAAATCTTCATGTGCCAAATGTTTTTCTCAGCACTTTCGCATTTATTGTACAATTTTACCAATATCACAGTCAGGTGTGAACAGACCCGTGACACACTCAGTACTCATGAGATAAACTGCTGACTGTATAATAACAGTCCATAATTAAATTAAAAGCACTTATCCATATTTCTATCATCTCCACTTTGACTAACAAGACTTACACCCAAGTATGTCACCATTTTCATGAAAATATTAACTTACCTTCTTAAATATGTTATCTGTTACGCATTATATAACTACAACTATAACAGATTACCTAGAACAAAACTGTCACCGAAAAACATATTTTCAATAACTTCATTTAATCTAAGTGATGTAATCGCTTAAGTAATCGCTACTGTAAGCAGTAGATAAACTTGCAGGCGAGGCTTAGTTAAGAGAGAAGATGGTTGGCTGCTGAGGTGTTACGTCATCAACAGTCGACAGATAGTGATTCAACTTCAAGTGCGATTACGTTGTGTTCAAGATATATTTGTTGACCATTTATAAAACTGCTGTATGTATTTAAGTTACAAACAGGTAGCAAAGTACCATTTTAATAATGAGTATTCGACGTTGTTTTGTTTTGTTGAGACCAACGATACAAAGATCTTGTTTAGGGCGAAGTCTGTCTTTAACCAAAACATTATGTACTGCCGGAGGTAAACATATGCAGGCAAAGAAAATGGCTTTTGCGACTCCAAACACTTATTTACCTTTTTCGACTAATCGATTACTGGAGTATGCTTCACAGAATATAAACAGGATCGACTTACACAAGGGATTCGCAACTTCTGTTCGCAGGACTGAATCTGTTGGACAGGTGCAGTCAACCCATTATCACCTGGTGTACACCTGCAAAGTAAGATTGTAGGCTTTTAAATATGAGCGATTCTATAGTTAGGAAAACTTTTGATCCCTATTAAGATTGGTCAAGCTAACATTACTAAAGCATGGTTAACCTTCTCTGATTGATAATTGTGTTAACAGGTGTGCTCCACTCGCTCCATGAAGAAAATATCCAAGTTGGCCTATCACAAGGGTGTTGTCATAGTAACGTGTCCAGGATGTAACAACCACCACGTCATTGCTGATAATCTAAACTGGTTCTCTGATCTGGAGGGGAAAAGGTGCGTATGTACGCTTCAGTTAAATGTAAAATGTGAGTTTGCAAATAGAAGACACCATCATGGCAGCTTAGCCATCAAGTGTCTTCTAAAGGAGCATAAGCAAATATTAGAAGTAATGTTTGTAATCATTTTCTGAAAAAGTTACACAATTGCGGTATTATGTCCACAAACAGGACTTCCAGGACTTCAGTCTAACATGGAACACCTACACTTAATTCATGAGGACATTTGTTTTCTTATTGAATATTGTTTTTTTTGTATTGCCATAGAAATATAGAAGAAATCCTGGCGGCTAAAGGAGAATCAGTCAGAAGAATTCAAGGAAACGATGCCCTGGAGATTGTTGCTGAGGAATCAGTGAGGGAAGCTGGAAGAAACAGTTCAGATGAACAGAAGCCGCAACATCTGAGTGACGGTTCAGAAAAAACATGACCAGTCTGAAGAAGTGAAATTGTTAAATGAATTCTCTGGACATTTATGTTGAATGTTTAACTGTAACAATGGCTTGAAAGAGCTTACATGTATCGTATGGCTATATATTTCTTAATAAAACAAAACAACTTAAAATTTAATATTACTTTTTGGAGAAACTTAGATATTTGGCTCCTCCTTGTGGTCAGTGCAACATGTACCTTCACTTTGATTAAACACCCCCACGCTGGCATCAACCTTTGACCCATCAAACATCAATATCTCAGATCAAATACAACAAATCGATCATTTTTGCAACAGTTGTTCACTGCTACGCACCACTGGTGGAGTTTGCGCACTGTCGTCGTTTAAGGTGTGACGCAGTCACGTCTAAAAGCGAAACCATATAAATAGAAAGAGCGTGTAGAATCAATCTACAATAAAACCTGGGTCTGCAAATGGGAGGTGCGTTGCGGCTAGTCTGAATAATAATTCTCCTGATTTACTTCTGCACGATGTGCTTTAAATTCAATAGCTATTAAAATTTGTAAATGTCATTTTTCAAGTGTAAATTATTTTCCAAAACACTGCTGAAGCGGGACTTAGACAGCCTCATCACGTGATGCGAAATACTTTTCTCACCGCTGTCGATCGTGGACCAATCGTAGCCCTTCTCCATACGGCACAGGCAAGTTTAAAGAGTATAAATTCGTACATATTCTGTAGTCAAACTTTAATTTGTTTATAAGCTATTCATATTTTGGAGTTTATATATTTAAACGATCATACTTTCAAGCTTAAAAACGTCTCCACTAAGTCAAACAGACGTCCTAACATTTGAAGGTGGCCAAATGGGGCTTCCGCATTCTGGGTCACTAAACGCCCCCGGAGGAAAACAACTTCATGTCTCGCCAACGATTATTTACTTAAATTTTGTTTCTCAGTGTCCAGGACCGAAGCACATTTACAGAGCCGTGGCTGATGGGTAAACCAGGCGGTAATCGATCCAACAGCGCGTGGACGGTCTTGGGCCGGTAACTGATCATCCCCGAAACCAATTGATGCCCGCAGCCGGACTCCATACTTGTATAAAACAGGGTCTTTGCTACACAACCAACATGAATTCAGCCGTGCTGTTTTGCGAAACCGAGCAGCCGCGTCACCGTCCGTTTCTGATCGGCGTTAGCGGAGGAACCGCCAGCGGAAAGGTACGAGACCTTCACCCTTATTACCGACAAATGCAACACGGTGCGGTGCTGTTATACGCGATTTTACCGGGCACACCTGCTGTCCTCCGGTTGATCACATTATGTAATGTCTAAATATGTCACATGTGGGATATGTTGGGTTAGAGAATAACTATCAAGATAATAATATGCAATAGAAGCCATCCAATGATAAACGTAGGTCACATGCAAAAAGTCAAACCAGGTTAATGAAATGCACAACGATACAACATGCGTCAGTAATGCACACAAAGAAATGATCCTGCTGTGTTATTCCTGCAGCCTTCAAAGATAATAGAAATCTAGGTTTTATTTGTTGCAGGACAAACAAACAGGCACTTATCTAAAACACCTTGCGGACATTGTAACGCTATCAGTGACGGCACTCAGACTGACGCAATTACAAATGGACGCTACGTAATGACTAATGAGTCGTTCACGTGACAAGTAATGCTGTTTTCTTCTCCAGTCCACAGTGTGTGCCAAAATCATGGAGCTTCTGGGTCAGAACAAAGTGGACCACTGTCAGCGTAAGGTCACCATCGTTAGTCAGGACAGTTTCTACCGGGTTCTGACTCCAGAACAGAAGGCCAAAGCTTTAAAGGGCCAGTACAACTTTGACCATCCAGGTACAACCACAAAATTAAAGGAACAGTTCTCCCAAAACTGAAAAAAAGGTGTTTTATTTACTCACCCTCAAGTCACTGGAGATGTGTAGCTTCAGTTCCTATTCACTTTTCTCATTCTCATAACAGGATCTGGAATGTCCTAGAGCAATTGAACGATGACAGTTTCATTTTTGAGGGAACTGTCCCTTTAAGACACATTATAATTAATGAGTATTTATACCAGTTTACTTTCCCATGTTCTCTCTGTTTTTCAGATGCGTTTGATACAGAGTTTATGTGTCAAACTCTGAAGGACATTGTAGAAGGAAAAATGGTGGAGGTTCCCACATATGACTTTGTCACCCATTCCAGGCAAACACACACACACACACACACACACACACACACACACTCTCTCTTTAACAGAGGTGTGGTTTTCTGTTTGTCTGATAACAGTATTAATATGTGTGTGTGTGTGTGTAGGCTGCAGGAGAAGATTTGTGTGTACCCCGCTGATGTGGTGCTGTTTGAAGGTATTCTGGTTTTCTACACACAGGAAGTCAGAGATATGTTCCACATGAAGCTGTTTGTTGATACAGATTCAGATGTACGTCTGTCTCGCAGAGGTAATCATTTATTTCAAATATTTTATCATTTATTTTTATAAAATTCATATATTCTTTTTCTATAATGTAAAATATAACATATTGAGGACATATTGCTATTTCGTTTTCATATTTTTTTAGTTTTACTTTAAGGAATGAAACATTGGGTGTTTAATAATATATATTGTGTCTTTAGTTTTGCGGGACATGAGACGAGGGCGAGATCTTGAACAGATTCTCACACAATACACAACTTTTGTTAAACCTGCCTTTGAAGAATTCTGTCTTCCGGTGAGAAACACGCACACACACCATAACATTAACTGGGATGAATTCCTGACATTTAAAATCTTTCCTTTTTAGACCAAGAAATATGCAGATGTAATAATACCGCGAGGAGTTGATAACATGGGTAAATTTGCCAAAAAATGTGTCAAAATGCCAAACAAGTCTACATTTAAATTGAATTAAATCTTTAATTTTTTCTCGTCTTTTGTCTTTTTAATCTCCAGTGGCAATAAACCTGATCGTTCAGCACATTCAGGACATTTTAAACGGCGACATCTGCAAATGGCAGAGGGGCTCTGTGAATGCACACGCCCATGGGCGTGGCCAAAAGAGGGGTGTGGCTGAAAACGGTGAGAAATCCAGCGTGGGAACTCTGTCTGCGAAACGGCCCCTGCTGGAGCCCAGCACACGGCCACATTAACACAAGCATACACACAAACTTGAACACATTATTGCATGCTTCCAACACAACGTTTTTTATCTGTCAGGTTAACTTTTCACAGAATAAAGTAACTTTGTTGCTGCTTAGAGTCACCTAACCTTCAGTATGACCTTTGACCTGTAATAGTGTTTCTCCAAGAGCAGGACAGCTTTCTTTAATCATTAAATGTGTCGTGTTGTCATACTAAATGTATGTGATATTCAAGTTAATCTCTATATCTCTCGATATAATGCATTTGATAAGAGTCTGTATCTGTGTAAGAGGGTAAAAGCAACACAACAGAAACTCACTGATCTTTCAACCCCACTTCCTGTTTGTTCTCAGAGGGTTGAAATTCTGTCACTAATACCAGGTTATGCAAAATATCAACAAATTTGTTAGTAAGGTTATACTGAGTTTAACGGTATTTTAAACACCTAAAATGTTTTGCTTAAATTGTTAAATCATGTTGAAAATTAAATACAAGCAATTTTTAATGTTACCAAAAATAATTACTTTTTACAAATCTTGTAGTTTTAAACAAATCTTTCTTCCATCTACAAGAATATATTGTTGCATTTACATTCTATCATATAATTTGTTATTAACATCACACAATGTTCCTAAATGTGAATATTTAAGTATTTTTTCATTTGTAATCTTTTTTTAATATTAAAGAAAATATAAAACTGTATCTGATTATTTGCATCAATAACCACCTCAGAGACACGAATTACATAATTCTGATACCTTACTATACACAGTGGTTCTAAATTACTATATTAATATTTAATGTTACACAATACCATGGTATCATTAGTACCTGTATTCCATTACTGTAGTTTTAATAGTCAATGACTGCTTACCATAAGTAAAATAGCATATATGTGTACAAAAAAAGTACTAACCAGTACTATCGTAATATAAAAATGTACCTATTTTTTTAATCTTACCTATTATTTTTATGGAAATAAACGTGTTTTGAGGAGGAATACAAACATGAGGCGGATACAAAGAGAGCAGTTTTATTGGTGGTTAAATATACAGGATGTTATAGGCATAACACGAAAAAAAATCCCAGGAGTCGGTAAACATCAACGTCACAGGTAGCCACACACACGCACACACACACTGAAGAAAGCAGTCTTCACTTTCCTAATCCTATATCTGAAGGACAACATTCTGTAGAAAAACCACACATACACACACACACACACTCGCCCAGAGATCACAGCATATTCAGTTCTTGTGTTTTTTTTTGCCTTATAATGTTAGTTATTTTAGTGCATGATTCATTTGGTTTGAAAATATATTTTCTCATAACTGCCCTCTACATGATCAGAGATTATACTTAACAACTGTACACATACATTTATACATAACATACACATCCCAAATTAACCTGAAACATCCACAAACACTCTGCCTGTTGCCAGGCAACGCTTATCCCCGCCCATCTCAGACATTATATCTGCTCCAGGAAACCAGTGAATCTCAGGTCATATTTCATCACCAAAATATAAACAAACCCAAAACATTTTGCATAAAGAAAATTCATTTTTATCCTAAATAGGACCATCAAGATTTTAAATTGTGACAATATGTTTAATGAGAATTAACAGCATTTTACTTTCAAATTTCTCATTACCAAAACATGGGGGGATCTTTAAAAACATATGCAATATAAATAAAGCAAGTCCATTAAAGTTTTTAATTCTATTTAATGTTCTATTAAATGTGACCATTTACACCCCAAGCTTATGTTTCATGAATAAAACTCAGCATGAATTTTTGTACAACAAATACTTCCATGTATATTCTTTGAATGCGATAAATAAATGTTACAGTTTTTATATATATACAGTTTATCCATTT
>JBAJNP010000662.1:0-16270 GCA_036877545.1 Yasuhikotakia modesta | reverse complement strand
TAATAAGACAAATAAATATGTGTGTGTATATGTATGTATAACACTCACAGGTAGGGTATACAGGGAGGTTCAACTTCAGCTAATGCTGCTCTGTAAGCTCGGAAAGATGATGAACTGTCAATCAAAGTGCAGTACTCCTCCAAGCCCTGAGAAATCAAGATTATAACATTTTCATTTGTATTAATATATTACTCTGTATGCCAGAGAGAGAGAGAGACACAACACAGATTTGATTGGTTGACCTCAGACGTCTGTTTCTGCCATTCGAGCCGTCTGATTGGTGCAGAGTCCAGCGCAGAGAGAATGGCCAAATAGGAGTTAAAGTTATTTAGCTTCCGCAGGTGCTACGGAGGAAGAAGAGGGAAAAATAGACGTGACATATTTATAACACATAGATAACTGACACAGTTTATAAAGAGAAAGAATAATGCAAAAACAGTTTTATGCTCAGAATACATTTGTGTGTCAACTATGAAACTGTGATTTACCTTCATGATCTTAATGAATTTCAGCAGCAGTTTCTCTCTGTCCTGAGCTTTCTCCTGCTGGATAATTATTGAGCGCACCCTAATGGACAGGAAGAAAAACAACATTACTATACCTGCAACACATACACAATGTAAACAGGGCTGTGTAGAAGTATAAGGTCAGGACTTTACAGACATGCAATGTAAAGTGTAGTGTGTGTTATTAAATATGTACCAGTAGCTCATGTTGTTAAAGTGTTCAGTAAACTGGGTCAAATTCGGACTTTTCTCTTCATTCTGTTCCTTTGCCCAAAGTAAGACTTCAGGAATCTACACACACACACACAGAAAGAGATCAGAGTAAGATCTTGTCATTTTTACACCTGAAAAAACAAATGTTTGCTAAATGCAACAATGCAGCTAAGTCTTGCCTCGATCTTATAGAAGAGTTCTGCGTCCAGAAGTGTCAGTTGATCCGCAATCTCATGACTGCGGAAATCATGCAGCGTTCCCGGCCTTCATAGAGACAGCCAATCAAAACACAGAAAATAAATGATACGCCACACTTGCGAAGGCAAGACATGCCGAATTACTTTGACCTTTACCTGGCAGAGACGCCTCGAGCAGACAGAGGTTTGAGTGTGTGCATGTGTCGCAGGAGTCTCTTCTGTTCCACTTTATCTAGAATGTTCTTTCGCAGAACCCGCGCTAGACTCAGTTCTCCGTTGCAGACCAGACGGAACACCAGATCCATTAACTGCCTCAGAATGTCTTCTGTCAACTCAACCAGACTGACACACACACACAAAAACACACACACAAAACATTTTGGTCACACTGTTGTGCAACATGCTGCTTTATAAACACATTTTAGGAGTGAAGCTGGACAGTATGTATAGCACTGTATGGCACTAGATAGTTTCCTGTGACATTTCCCAACACGGACACAAATATTTAGTGTTTTACTCACCAGAGCTCATCCACAACTCTCACCAACACGAAGAATGTGTTTTTACTGAGACGCTTCTTAAACGTGTCTGGACTGTGACAGAATCGAGTGTATGTGCAGAGGAGTTAAGGAACACACACAGACACACACAACGCTTTCATCGTACAAGAAACTTTCTTAGACAATGGGTTTTTACTGTACAAACTTTATATATTCACTTGCTCAAACTTCTGCTATATTCAAAAACATCACTGTATTATTTGTTAAGTTTTTTTCCTTATGGAGGCCTCAGAAATGTCCCCACAAGGTCAAAAAACACAGCTATTTCTATAACTGAATACCAGGACAGACACACACACATTCACTCATTCAGATTAAAGGATATCTGTAGTGTAGTTTTTTGATGAGGTCCTCAGGTGTTATGAAGGTTCTGTAGGTCGTGAGAAATGCCTCACAGTACAACACTAAGTCTACAACATAAAAAAGTGTGATTAAAATACAACACACACAGACACACACACACACACACACACACACACACACACACACACACACACACACTAGAGAAAGGAATTAATTTACCCTATAGCACGATTAGTGAAAACCACACACACACACACTAAACAACATCATTATTCATAAGCAGCATTCACATACAGAAAAGATGCCGATTACCTTTACGATCCGTTTCTGTAGCGTGAACTAACAGTATGTCAACAGATCCTGCTCTCACATCCGGACCGTCATCATTCTACCAGAGAGACAGAGAATTATTACTGCAGCCACTGAAGTCATGCTGCCCATCACAGCACTGCACCAGTGTGTGTGTGTGTGTGTGCCCTGCTACAGAGTACAGAATCACACACTCCACACCGGCAGCAAATAGCACAACACAAACACTCACACCTGAATGAAGTTGCATTAATGCATTAATAAAGAATTACCTCAAACTTTTGACCAATCAAAAAACAGTATAATTGATTTTTGTCATTGTGGTGTCAATTATCCGTATATTTTGATGCTGAACTATCTGTACCTCTGCTTTAAGTGTAATACGATCCATTATTTCATTGTGATCGATTAGAGAAAGTTCATCAATATCCTCAATCTGGCCGTGACCGGCTTCCTTTTGCCTGTCAGCGAGAGGAAAAAAAATCACACACTTTACTTCTGTAGTTCTGCTACAAGCTTACAGCAACACTGTCAGATTTTATTGTTTAAATCATACCTGTCTTTACCCGGCACTCCTTTGCTATTGGAAGAGGGCATGTGAGGGGTGTGGTCTTGAAGCACGTCATTACAAGATAAGGCGTCCTGAGGAGTTCCAACATGAATTACATTCCCAAAACATTCACACACACACTCACACAAATAAAACGCACAGGTGTGCGGTACTCACAGTGCGGTGTGTGTTGTCGCCGTTGGCCTGGCCGGACGAGTACAGATTCACATATTCTCCCTCACCACCTTCATCAACACTCTCACTCTGTGGCAAGACATGAGAGACGCGTCACGACAGCCAATAACAATCTGCTTTCAAAAACATTGTTTCTGCTTCTTTTGACACAACTGCCCCATTTCATTTGAGTAACATTATGTGGGAAAATTAATAAGAATTTCTGAAAGTTTTTCTTTTCCAGGTGTCACTACCAAAACTCCAGGAATAATAAACAGATTAATAATAAAATTATAATAAAAAATGAGTCTTCCCAGTTACAGTAATCAAAGAACATTGAGTTTTTGTACCACTAGATGGCGCTGACGCACACATTTACATAACATTCCTCATATAATGTTGCTTATATTTTTAAAGAGCCTTTGCTAGCTCAGGAAGTGCAGATATTGTGACAATTTAAACATAACTTGCAAATGCTAATTTTGTGTCCAAGATGTTTCTAGGATGGTTCGGCTTAATAGTCAGAAAACAAAACTCAGGGTAAGAAACAGTCATTGTGCTGTCGAGAGTGTTTACCGCGGAGGTGAGAAGCGAGTCAGAGAGAGACGACTCGGAAGGAAGACAGACAGCCAGAGAGACCAGAGAGCTGGTCAAGGACCCGTTAGAGGCACCTCCACCATCCAGAGCTCTGCTGGCATTGGTCAAGCCAACCAGGTCGGAACTCTGTGATTGGTTGAAACAAAAAGAAAGGGGGGGAAAGAGAAATAGGACAGAAAAGATGGAAATGGAGGAAGAATTCAGAATACATCTGACAAAAAAATATTTAAATATTGTTGAGAGGGAAAGGGAAAAGAAAATTATGGATTGACAACTGAAAAGTAAGCAAAATATGTTCCATTTTGTGTGCCGATTATAAAGAAGAACATAATATAACAAAGCTGAATGTGTGTGTGAGAGTGTTTGTGTAGATGGCGAGTGAGCTTAAATTTCCGGATGTTGCTAAGAGGGATTACAAAACCTGCACTGACTTGTCCGAAGCACCAGTAACAACATTCCAGATCAGCCCATGTACACACACACACATAGAGCCTAAAAACATGGCTCAACATGTTTTCCTAGGAGATTGGGAAAAGTATCCCCCATTCTATTCCGTCTGTGATATTCTGGAATGTAAGCATTCCTAAGGGACTCAGAAGACGGGATGGGGAAAAGAGATGGATATAAAACTCTTTCCATATGGACCCTCAGCATCTGATACACACAGATCAACTCTTCCCAAAAAACACACACACACACACACACACACACAGCTTCTGCTTTGACCTCAGAGATCAGGGGTCAAGAGCACACAGCATTCCACAACAATTCCCAGATGCCGTTACCATGACAAATGGACACTCACTAAATCTCATTACTGTGGCAACCGCGTATAACACTCAAAATAACGTCTCACGGATCTCAGTCCTGTGAAAACATTGACTTTGACAAACAAATGATAATCAACACTCAAATTAACACAAAGTATATTTACGGCGGTAATGTACATACAATTAACATTGGTGCTGGTTTTACTGTAGTGATTATCTTCATTATCTGTTATTAAATTGTATTTTAACCTGATCTGCCTCTGAAACAACCAACAATCACCAAGCCCTCTTATTTTAAAGCTGGAATCTGTAACTTTTGCCTCTCTACTGCCATCTCTGTCTAAAACTTAAAATTACACTGTAGTTGCAGTTATTTTCTCAACATGGAATGACAATTTAAAACTCCAAACAGCAGCTGTAAAAACTACAAACACTGCAATATCTACAGTACCCGGAAATGCGACATAGTAGCCAGATCATTTTTTCTGTTTAAAGATGCTCATATCCTGTGAAATCAGACACGACAGCTCAAATTATAAATCATTAATACAAACTTACTGTTGTGAATTAGGGTAAGATAAGGAGTTTGTGCTGAACACTGATCTGTCATGTACTGGGCCAATAACTGATTTTTGCTCATTTTTGAGCAAATTTAATATTATAGCATTTGATTAATGCCCAATAGATACAATCAAGTTCTATATTATTGTTAAGATGTTTATATCACTCAATAATTAAATAATTTCAATAAGTGTTTACATGTTAATGTCTTTATGGTTGCACCTAGTGCAACCATAACAGGACAAGAGCTGTGAAAATAAAACAAACTATACTGTGATCCACCCTGATTTTACACCAACAATTTGGATAACACCTTATAAACCTTCAAAATATCTGAATAAGCGCCTAATACAACACAGATACAACTGTCCTAATATGTCAGTTAGAACCATCCAATACTGATCTAAGATCAGTTTCCCCTCATAAAGGTTGGATTGTAAAAGTTTGTGCCAAACAGACCCCAAATCAGGTTTTAATAGTTTCTTTAAATTTGAGCTTTAATTCTAGATTAAGATTAAAATGTCTTTTTATAAGCTCTGGTCTTAAACTGTAAACCCAGATAAACAGATAAACAAAGATTAGATCAGATTTAGACTTTTAATTCAGTTTTGGTTCTGGTTCCAAACAGCCACCCGATGAAACACTACAAGCAAATCTGATGTCCAAACCCCATAAATAATGTTTAAGTAACATTTAAACAGCGGTTTAATAATCACTTAATAAAATTATGACAGAATTGTATGACTAGCATGTGTGCATTGAAACCACATGACCAGAATTTACCTAAAAATACATGTGGAAAAATTATTCTAAATTATAACATATATATATAGAAAACTACTGACTAAAATATTAATTCCTCAGTACCAACACTTCTAAATTACTTGTCTCAATTTCTATATATTTTGGGAAACAACTGTTCAGTCTGTCACATTCCTGTAGCTTCCTGATTGGTCGAGACTCACCACAGGTGTGGTCAAAGAGGCATGGCCACTGAGGAAGGAGTTAGACACTGATAGGCTGAGACCAAGAACAGGCTCCGCCTCTTCCTGAAGCCCAGCAGGAGGGGGAAGGGGTGAAAAAGATGATGATGATGAAGAAGAAGAGGGTGAGGTGTGGGAAGCCTAAAGCGAAGAGGAAACACGGAGCAGAAGAAAGAGAGAAAGAGGAAAAATATCAGAAAAAACTGAGAAAGTTAGTTTAAAAAAAGATTTCAGATCCAAGACATTTAAGTCAAGAGTTAAAAGACAAATATAGAAAAAGGAAGTTTGTTTAAAGACAACGTTTAACTTTCAGGAACATGACTAAAATCTGAATTCGCAGTGGGATTTTTTTGTTGAACTTTATCTGTTTGGATCTAATTGGATGGAAACATGTTTTTCCATGATTTTCCAAGCTTTGATTACATCAGATGACAAAAAATCTTTGAGGTAGAGAATTTAATACATTTTGTTGAGAAATTGATTTTTCTACAGAATAATGTTCACTGATGTATCGACACAATAAGACCGTCAGAGTTTAAATTAAACACTATGCGAACAAAACAAGATCTACAAAACATTTCTGTGATGCATCTCTTACTTGATACTGTTGGTGCATTTTGCCACTAATATGAGTAAATATGCTTTATAAAACATATTTATGGCTGGTATAATCACTCAACTCACTCTCTCAACTTCACTGGCTGGTGTAAAAGATTTCAAACCCTGAGGGTGACGGAGGTTTAGTAAAGAGTCAATTCTGAGTATGTTGTCTTCAAACAAGAAATAAAGAAAAGATTAGAGAAGAAAGTGAAGAACATGAATTTCTTTCTTTCATTGCTGAGAATCACGTGCCCTTTAAACCAACAAAAAACAGGCAAAGAGAGAGAGATAGACAGATAAATAGATAGAGATGCTGGTTTGCTGGTGTGGCACAAATTCCCATTACCATGAACCCAATGCAACCTCAATCTGTTTTACTAAACCCCATAATCTAAATTAATCCAAGTTTTCCACTTGACCTTTGGTGACCCTGACACTGGCTCATTTAAAGCGACTCGGTTTGACCTTTCACCTTTACTGACCCATTCTATGCTTAACCACCCCACGCACAGCTCACAGATAACACACGTGTCATGTGACGTGTGCACGTGTCATGTGACTCACCAGCTGTCTCTGTTTGGGTGGCAGGGCGGGCGGAGGCACAGGTTCGTGCACTGAATCTGAGCTGCTGTACGAATCGTTAAAGCCGTAAACCTCCTGAAAGCGTTTGTTTCTCCTCTGTTCATAAATGCTCTCGCTCTGAGGTGTCTGATAAAACACGGATGGCTGCGGTTCAGAGTAATCCTCAACAAACTGCATGTACTGCAGGACTACAGAGAGAGAGAGAGAGATGCAGTTAAACATCAGTGAGACAGACAGCATGCTATCCAGGTGCAGCTTGAGTACTTAAGAACTATGTTTTTTATATTCCACTTAAAAAATACTTATATTACATTTCCTGTACATATCACCTCCTCTTTAGCACATATATTATCACCACACAGATATGTAGCATCTGTAAATTTGTGTATTCACTGAATATATTTTTTCATGCAATAGAATCTAATATAAAATGTAAATATCTCTACATATTGTTTTTCCTTTTACTCTTTAAACGTTATTAAAAAGGTGATTTCAAAGTAAAAACTGCTTAAGAATCCTATAAGATGCGCCGTATCCTTAACACGTAAGTGTGTTTCTCTTTCTTAAGATGTTGGGTGGAATGCAAGTGTGAATGTAATTGCATTTGATATGATCAACACACACTTACTTTGTTTGCCCTTCTTCTCTGGCAGTGGAGGTGGGCTGTCGGGGTCGGTACACTGCAAGAGATCACCCCCACCGTTGACCTGTGGTAGAGGGGAGGCTGGCGTCACCAGGGGGAAGGGCGGCGTTGGTTGCTCCTCCTCAGATAGGTTGTCATAGTGTGACGGCAGGCGCTCATAAAGAGGATAGGACGATATGATTGGTGCAGATCTGCGCTTCTTCTGTGGGAGGGCGGGGGGAAGCACACTATTGGCTGGTTCTGGAGTGAGGGGTGGAGTCCAGTAATCCAGGGACGCCTGACAGGTTACAGGTGCACTAAACCGTGGCTGGGTGGGACAATGGGTGGGGCTTACGGACTGTGGCTCCCCTTGGCATTCCGGGAGGGGGCTCAGACTGGTGCCAGTACTCGTGGGAAACGGTAAGGGGTCGGAAACTGACAGATCCTGGTGCAGGAAGTCGTAATCAGGATCGTATCCCTCTATAGAAAAACAGAATGAAGTGAGAATGACACATATTAGTTAGACAAATATGTTTCTGTATGAGACATCCTGGTATGTTTTTTTTAAATCCAAACTAATGATTCTACTAATGAACTGGTGGGTTGCGACTCCAAAATGAGTCACTGTCTGCACTGAAAAAATTCCACATGTAAACAAACAATGGCCTATAGTTAGATTCTGCACAATCTGAACAGCAACATAAAGGGAAATCAACTTCTAAAAAGGAGAAAATAACTTGTTTTGGATATTTTATTATTAGAATTAAACCATCCAAATTTAGGAGACAGAAACCAAAATCAGTACCATGTTTATAATGACCAAAAATGCATTTCAATGTTTGTACTTGTTGACTTCTGTACAATAAACAGTGTTTGCATTGTATTGGGTAATTCTGTGATTTCCAAAGCATGTTGTGTAAAAAGAAGTCGGGGTGACTCTGGATTAAACGTGTGGTGTTTGTATACCAAGTGTTTCACAGCTGGTGTTTCGAGAACACTGCCCGCTGTCTCGCTCCAGGGAAGAGAGCTGCTCGTCAGACTTGCTCAGCTTTCCCATACTGTTACAGGGAGAAAGACGAGGCGAATCCCCGTCGTATGATTGACTGCCACCGGAAAACCGCCTCTGGAGAAGGTCCACCTCAAATTCCTGCTGCTTCACCCAGAAAACAAACAAAGGTGTCACAGGAAGTTTGCACATAACAATTGCGGACAACCTCTGCTCATATTAACAGAGCACCGTTTTAAAGGCCCACAGTTTACACCCTACAGGAAGTCCTACCACAGACAGAGTTATCTCTGCATGATAAACTGGGAAAGTCTTAACAAAAATACAGGCACACAGAACAGTTGCAAGCCCTACCTGTCGGAGGGCTCCATGAGGAAGGTTGAGACCACATGGGACTCGACTCATTGGTGCTACCACGGCAACACGGGTAGGGGAGGGGACAGACTGTCGCTTCTTCGGTGGCAGAGCAGGCGGGCTACGGACAGAATATTCATAAATATGCAAATTAGTTCACAAGTATGAAACAAACAATGTAAACAAGGTCAAAGGAAACAAGCACAGCCTGTCTACACAAACACAGTTATTGAAGGCTTAGACCAGGAACATAATTGGACACACACACACATTAAAATAGCACAGCCGCTAAATGTGTGGGTGGTGAGATCGGATGTTGGGTTTCCCTGACAGTCCTTTACACTTCAGTGAAGCTTTAGCAAGTAACCACGGAAACATAACGGAATCATGGAAAATCCAGTGGGAGGGATTAAGGGAGCAGGAAGCAACAGTAGCCAAAAATCCTAAAGGAATTAAAGATGCATAAAAGATTGGAATTTCCATCAGAATTTGAAACTAATTATAAAAGAATCTTACGGATCACAGAAGAAACAAAAACGGGATGAGCTGAATAAGACTGAATAAGACTGTTTGTGCTGCGTTGGAACATTATCTTCCTACTTGACAATGAGGAAACCACATTTGGGAATTACTGCCATTCAATCTGGAAGATGCTGTGAGATTTCCTTTCTATAATCCTTATTTATATAATCTTTTGTAATTCCTTCAGATGTCTTAAAGAGGCAGTTTATTCCACTGTATCCTGTAATTATCATTGTTCAATTGTACAAGCAATTAAAATAAAAAAATGTCCCATTAATATTGGAATGCCTTTTTTAAATGCTATACTGACCAGGAGGACAGTAAAGAAAATCTAATGCTAATTTGGATCCTTTCCAACTTATGACAGAAATTCCAATCTGAATTTTTTTCAGATTTATTAACCAAGGCTCATACTGTAGGTCTGCCATGCAAATCAACTACAGTCTTGCTTTCCTCTGTTTGGCCGTCACTCTGCAATGCGGACACACACTGTAACACAGTCACATGCAGGTAAGGATGGCCAACCAATAAGGAAGCCTGAAGGGTGTAACTGTGTTATGCCATAATGCACACAGACTACACCATTGACTAACATACATTTCCATCGCTGTGGCCCTCCGCTGCCCGGCAACAGGATCGGAGCACAACTGCATCCTCTTCCTGGCCCAGAGCAACCAAACGATCCCAGAGAGAGAGGATCAGGATGAATAAACAATTACAGAACAAACAGAAACACAGAAATCAGAAACCACACAGATGACGTGACTGAAGAAAGATGAAGAAAAACTATGAGAGTGAAAGAGATGGCATAGTTTGACACAAGCTAAACAGACATCACACAGAGCGGACACCATATTAAATTAGATGCAAAAAAGGCCACAAGGGAGTTTAACGCTAGAACACCCTCAAACTAGTTTGTAAAACGTTCTACAAGCAATATATAACTGAGCCGATAACTGTTCATACACCTTCTACACACCCCCTTACCAAAACTCCTCTTTTGAGAATGTGTTTATGTGGCAGTTTCACTACTGCATAATTCACAGACAAAAAGTAAACGGAAAAACAAACTTCTGCTTTGAGACCCAGACACATTCATGTGGTCATATGAGTGTGTGTGTGTGTTCTCATTCATATATACTTAGATGTTTGCTATTATAAAAGCAGAAGAACAGATTTAAGAATGAACAACGTGTCTGTTGGGAAGATATGGCTGTAGCAGACATTTATGACTTAAACCTAAAGTCAAAACAAAAAAATAGACAAATATGTCAAAACTAGGCTTAAGTTATAACTTGTGCACAGCTGGTACAACTGCTGAAGTCACAACACTATTCACTGCTCTGTGCATTCTACAATATGCATAGTATACACTATCATACACACTAACTAGTGCACACTAAAGTAAGCAAGGCTAAGTAAACTTCATTTACATCCTTTATCATCCCAAACACAAGCACATTTACCTTAATCTGTGAGCTGTAAAGGAGACAGTGAAGTGCATAGAATGAAATGACAGAACCAAAGAAAAGAGCTGGGAGTATGTTTAAAATAGCGTGCTACCATACTATTGTCCCAAATGTGCAGTATGTAACAGAGCACACTGTGTAGACTACAGTGTTTGAGAAGCTTTGGATTCCATTCATCTGCTTTTGTGCTCATTAGGCCACAACCCCTCACCTGTGCTCTGCCAATTTCAGGCCTGGTAGAGGAGGCTTGGGCGGAGCTACTTCCTCCTCTGACATGTCAGTCAAGCTGTCGGTGGGCGTGACTATGGGCGTGGTCTTACTCAGGATGGCCTTCTCTCGTTCAGTTAAAGGATTTTCACACACACTGAGATACAGAAAAGAGAGATATTATTATCTGTATGTAATTGTAAATGTATGCAAGTAATATCAGGCTACTTGTGACTGTACCTCTCTGTTTTGGCCACAGGGGGTGCTGGTTTGCTGGGGGAAGTCGGGGATGGTTGCTCTTGTTTCTCTATGGTGAGTTTCACCAGCTCCTGTTACACACACACACACACACACACACAGCGTTATAAATATTCCTGTGTTGTTTTAACCTTGTCACAAATGCAATTCTCAGCTCCCGACCTTCACGCCATCCAGCACAGCTTTGATCACCGTGGTAACGGTTGTCACAGTATCCTTGTCGTCAAGGTCGATACCCTCTAGCATCACCTGATCCGACCAGCGAATGAGATTAGCCAAACTCTGATACACGCGGTTATGACAAGAGGACAGCGCTGAGCTGCAAACACAGAGAGAGAGAGAGAGAGAGAGAGAGAGAGAGAAAGAGAGAGAGACCATTCAGAAGTGTAAGTCACAGTTCCTCCACAGGTGTGTGTTTGTGTATAGGTGGAGTTCAGATCTGCTGGAACATGCATAAACACACACACACTCTTGGTTCTGGGAGGGAAGTGTTTGTGTGGATACATGCACATGTTTGTCTTGAATGTGCTTTTGCATTTGTCTTCTGGAAAGAAATCAAGCAGCTCTGTGGTAGATGTTTGACCAGACAGTAAAACAACAGAGGGGTAAGTAAACACCCACAGTAATGATATCTTCTACACCCACCTGTGCTGAACCCGTGCATCTCCCTGCATCAGGGGCAGAATGGCCTCCAGAACTTTACTGGCTGATCCAGGAAGCATCTGCAGAACTTTGGAATCAACGCTCATCTTATCCACAATTGTCTTGAAGTATCTTAGGGCGCTCACCACCTCTTTCTCCTGTTCCTCCAATCGGCTCACCTTCTGCTCCCAAACATGAATATTAATCAGAAAGGACGCAAGTAAATGTTTACTGTTGAAAGAACAACATGGCTAGAGTAGATTTGAGAGGGTGTGTCTGACAAGTTCAGTTTATCAAGACTGCATTACAATTAAACTGGGTGTAGAAGACATGTAGAGTTCAAAATGAATTAGCTCAACTGGTCAACTGGAGTTGAGTAGAGTGGGTGTAGAGTTGAGTAAAGCATGTGTAGAGTGGGTGTAGAGTGAAGTAGAGTGGGTGTAGAGTTGAGTAGAGCATGAGTAGAGTATGTGTAGTGTGGGTGTAGATTTGCTCTACCTTGTTGACAGGTTTCTCTGGAGTTTTCACTGTGGGCTCTGGTTGAAGTTGTTTGCCTTTCTTAGACGGAGTTCGTTTAATCTTCGGGGAATGAAATTTCATTAACTTCATTGTGAAAGAGGAAAGGTGAGACTTCTGGGACTCTGGAAAACAAAAAGCAAAATAATTATAAATTATAAGCAAACAGAAAAAACAAGAGAACTGAGAAAAAAAATTGTTAGAATAAAACTCCACACTACATCGAGTTCCTAATCACAAGGTTTTTAAAGGCCCTAATCACAAGGTTTTTAAATATGTTCTCAGAAAGTGATTTATACCCGTCACAGCCCACAAAACTCAAACAAATCACCACAGAAAGTCAAAAGAAAGATCTACAGGCAGACAGAAGTGTTTGTTTGTCAGAGAGATGATGGATTCGTTCAGAGGGACGATCTCAGAGGGAAGAATGAGGGTTATTAACAACCTACAATCAATGGAAGATCAGAGCCATTTTATATAATCAACACAATTTAACTACACAAATAAACACACAGAAGCCCTGCTGTTGATAAACATCGGCAAACAAACGCAGTCCCACAGCGATTACATAAACTACAGTCCCTGTCAGTGGGGTTTTATCATAATTGGAATTTTATGAGCCATTATCACAAAGAGAAAGAGAGAGAGTGCATAGAGAGAGTGAGAGAGAATACATGAGAGAGAGACAACTGATGCTAAAGTGACTGGTGTTATAGTACAACAGTTACAAATAACCAATATTATTAAATAATAGCTAATAATATTGACAACAAATGACTCCCTTCACCATCCAAACAGAAATTCATCCACACAGTCCGTTTATTTACGCAAAACTATAAGCAGAACTTTTAAATCCATTGAAGTATCTGATTGCTGACAGTAAGTATTCAATCCATTTTGGATTCCCAACCCTGTTGGGAATTTTATTTTATATTTTTATGTTACTTGGCGTTAATTATCATACGACTGCCCACATTTACATACAAAAACTCCTTCAGCTTTAGCAGTTTCAACTTAATAAATGATAGTGATGAATAAATGAATGATTATACATGTAAATATACATGAGTGCTATCAGGATGTGATGAGACTTTCAACCAAAAAAAATTCTGGAAAAGTTGCCTTTCCTACCTTAAAGTAGTGTGTGTGTGTTTGTGTATTTTGGTGTGTATGTTGACAGTCATTGTTGCAGAGAGGGGCTCTGCCTTTCCGTTCTGAGCGCGGTCAGAACAATGCACTCTGGGTAAAATGGTCACACTCTAACATAGGTGGGACCATTATCCTCTAATACACACACACGCTCCTAATGACCCCACATGCACGGATGGTGAGCATATTAAGGCCTGCAGGCTGATAAAGGGAAGCAGTGGAGCGTGGGTAATGTAGTCCTTTAGACACAATTACAATCTATACTACAGATCCATAATACATACAGAAGCTAATCTATCTCTACATCACAACACTAAGTGTGTGTAAGTGGGTGAGTCACACGCGAAGTCTAAACATTTATGAACCAGCCCACATATCATTGTTAGATCTGATGATGTTACTGGCAGTGACGTCTAAATAAAGGTCGTACCAGCATCCACAAGCTAACAGTACATAGCATCAGCGTTACCCATAATGTTATAACATACAAAAGAATTGGTATAAATCAACAATAAATGTTGAAAATGTGCAGCAAATTAAACTAACCTGTTAAAGAGGAACACAACTAGTAAACCAATTACGGCACAAAGCATTATGGGTAAACCTGACAATGTGCATCGTTGTCATGGCGATGCAGTATTACAAGTCTAAGAAAATCGAATTACACTTTATGATGAACATTTCAACACAGACTAATGTCCTGCTTTGAAAGATAAGCTATAGCAGATTTCTCTCTCGCTCTCTGTCCGCCTGAGGGAGTTTCTCTGCTGTTAATGCTGACAATATAGATTGATGGAAAAAAAGGATCAGATACATGATGGTCAAACCATGGCCTCTAACTATATCCATTAGAGAACCTAATAAACACAGATGTACATGTACAGTTGGTGTCCAAACAAAGCAGATATTACAAATTATACTTGTGCAGAGGATGCCCCGCCCAACCCCGCATCATTTCCTGTCCGACAGCCGCATCGCCACAGACTGACAGCATGCAAGTATTTCTAACTCATGTCACCTGCAGGTCACAGCCGCTACTTCCCGCTTTGGCCTCAGCTCACCCATCAACTTCCTGTCTGGTTCCAGAACTTCCTGTGTTGTCCATTCTCCTAACAACACACAGCAGTGACCCCTGCACCACACACACACCCACTACAATTTTATAACTACACAACACATATTCACACATATTAAAATAAAAAAAAGCAGAGAGCAAATGTGAGCGTTGCTTACAAATAACACAAACGGTGAGTAAAGATTTGTATAGGTCACAAACAATCAGACAGGAAAAGACAGAGAAGGAGAGAAAGACACAAAAAGAGAGACAGATAAGAGAGACAAGGATAAAGAGAGAGACAGATAAGAGAGACAAGGATAAAGAGAGACAAAGAGACAGTTAGAGAGAGAGACAGAGAGAAAGAGAGAGACAGACAGAGAGACGGAGATAGAGATAGAGAGACAAAGAGACAGATAGAGAGAAAGAGAGACAGATAGAGAGAGAGACAGAGAGATAGAGAGAGCAGGGTGTGATGTAGGTTACTGGAGCAGACAAGATATGAAGAGATTTATTCAAGTGAAAACACGAGTCGGCCGCCGGCTGGAGAAACGCAGACAGATGAGTAATCTGAACACCCTTACATTCACATTTAAAAGTATGAGAGCGTGTGTCTGTGTTTGGGTGAGTGTGTTCATTTTTTGTGTGATAAACACATTTCCTCCAAATACAATTACATTCCCACACAACACTTTCACTTGTTCAATAACTGACCTTTAATCTTTTTTAAATTACAAAAGTTACGGAGTGTAACGGATCATATGATGAGTGTATCTTTGCAACCTTTTTAAAATACACACACATTGAGCATCTGGTCTATAGTTCATATTTCATCACACACACACACACACACACACACACACACACACACACACACACACACACACACACACACACAGCTAATCTTTTTCTGTCTTCCTGCTTTAAGCAATATCTCAACAAACACACACCCCTCCGACTGTCACCAGGGTGACATAAGCAGAATGACACACGTGATTGACGTCTGTCAACTTAAATAAACTTTGTTTCCATGACTCCTCTCTGTGCTCATTCTATCCGTTATATACACAACAAACAGCCAAGAACAAACAGAAATTTCCTTCAGGTTTTAACCCTAAACAATTTACAAAGCTTACAAGTTTGAAGTTTTAAACTGATTTGCCAACAATTTTCTATTGCCAAAGATAAACATTTATAAACACTACAATTAATTGACAAATTCTGCATGTCCTGTTGTTTTTGAAACATAAGAAACATGATTTTTTGAGGCGTTATATGACTGCGGTGATGTCAGGTGAGCAGTCAGTCAGACTGTATACTGTTTTAATTTTTCTGTTTGGTAAATAAAGCATTACAAAGCCTGACAGTGTATTACCACACGTTAGCTGAAGTAGATGACCAGGAATGATCATCTCAAAAACAAAAACACTGGTTTATTAACACCATCTCATCTGTTCAACGCGATGACCTTCCCATTTCAGAGCTCGGGCTTCCAGAAATGTTTTTCTCATTGATTTCCTCTAAAAAAAAAAACAACAACAGCTCAATGGAGTTTTCATCCTGAAC
>JBAJNP010000661.1:34918-83845 GCA_036877545.1 Yasuhikotakia modesta | reverse complement strand
ATATACACATATTTTATTTTTTAAGTGTGCAGCTAACAATATTACTATTACACTAAAATTGCCTATTTAACTGTTTTTTAAATGTATTTGTTAATGTTTTGCATGTTTGTACTTTAAAACTTAAAGTCTATTTTTAAGACAAGGGCAAAACAATGTATTTTATTGGAAAGGCATTTGAAAAGTGGCAAAACATAAATGATTAAAGCATAAAATAACAAGACCTTCATAGAAAAAGTTACAAACTGTTAGTATTTTAGCAAACAATTGTGTGATTATTGTACAAGTGTAAGAATATCAGATTAGCCTCAGCTATCATAACCAAAAGCATTATTTGCATTAGTCGATTTATGTGGTGATCTATCATAACGTGTAACAAAACACATTTACATAATGGAGCTTTTATTGGAAATGCCGATAAATGTTTGTGGTGCGCAGACTTGCTGTAAAAATGTTACCTCAAATTAACACATTAGTTTTAACTTCCTCTTTCTGTTGATGCTCATAAGACAGAGTGAGAGTGTCAAATGCTCTTGGTGGTAAAAGTGCTGACAGGCGAGCTCAACATTAGATGGTGAGGCCTGATAACACCTTTTGGAGACAGATCCCTATTGCCAACTGTGGGAAAGCTTGTATTCACTGTCCCCCATGTCCTTCAGCCTTTATAGTCCTGTTACCTTACAAGCGGGTTTGTAGATCACCAGAAACGATTGAAAAAAAGGCAAAACATCAGCTATCACGAATGGAGGAGATTACGCTTGGTTTCCAGTGGTCTGCGCTCTGCAAAACAAATACTTGATCAGGTCATTTTTTAAGCTAACTTTGATGTTGTCTTACTCCTGATATTAAGGAGATTGATTAACTAGCAACACTAGTTAATCAATTCCATGGCCATCCAATTTCATGGTTTGACAGAAGGGGCATAGAGCATTTTTAGTAACATTTTAGATATTTTTGAAAATGTGCTTAGATGAATCAGGTCTGAGAATGCTGGCTAATGTTTTCTCAGAGTTATTAAAAAGTTCTTTCAGTAACGCTAGTGGAACGTTTTAATGTTATATATCATATACCTAAAATGTTTACTTGCTTAAGTTGCAGGTAAATCATTTTAAAAATGTAACAGAATTATAAAATGGTTGAGTAATGTTCTTATAACCAATAAATAGTTTTAATACAATGTGTTAAAAAAACGTTTTAAAAATTCTTAGAACATTCAAGAACATTTGTAATGTTTTGGTTACTAAATGGAAACATTAGCAAAATGTTCTTACAACTCAAAATTGCTAGCTGGGTTGTTTGTGACTGACACAATACAATATAGAGCTATATCTGTCACTATATGCAAACATCCACCCCTTTGCTTTGTTGCACATAAAGACCCACAAATAGTTCAGCCGCTGTCATTTTCTCCATTACACCATGAATTATTCCACATTATTCTGCCACTTCTGACCCCACCTATACTATATTAAGACTTGAACGCATGGTGAAAGTCTGTGTTCTATGAAAAATGTTTGTCAGCTTTAATTCCACTGAATAGCGACACACATGACTGTCCCTCAAGCTGATTGGCTAATTTAACTGTCTGACCCAGGTTTCAGCAGTCTGTTTCTGCACAAGTCAAACACAACTAGGACTAGTGAAGTTCATTAAGGGGTAGTTCACCTCAAAATTAAATTTAAATTACATTTTTTTTTCAAAATCACTGAAACATTTCTCATAATAGCTTCTTTTTTACGTTTCACAGAAAAATAAAGTCATACAGGTTTGGAATGACATTGGGTGATTAAATGATGGAAATGTTATAGTTTTGGGCTGAACTGTTCCTTTAACACAAGTTCCTTGTTACTTATTTTTAATTCCTTTTAAAATGTTCAGCAATACTTTACATTTGTGGGTTTTGATAACAAAGCTTCACATCAGGCGATTTGCTGGTCTGAAGGGCCGGTTTAATCCTGTGCTAAAAGTGAATCAGTGCCAGAGGTCTGACAGAGAGAGGGAAGTCACAGTGTAGGAGGAAGCTTGAATTCTCCTTAGCGGGTCATGTGGATGTTGTGTGCTCATAATATGTTGTCATCAGCTCTGACGCACAACAACCAGCCAGCAGCTGCTTATCTGTACAAAATACCTTATTCTATTAAAATATATAAAAAACTTGTTTGCAATGTGTCCAACATTCCATTTGTAAAATCAGCTTTTTCCATTGAGTTGATATTTCATTCAGTTCCCTAATAACTTAATCCTGGATTACTTAATCTCAGACTTAACTCAAACTCGTTCTTTAGTTACTGGTTTGACTTACGCATATGCAACATTACATTGTGTGGCGTTGTAGTAAAATCAGTCTCTTGAATTCGAAAGGAAAAGATTAGTTCATTGATTTGTAGTGCTTGTGCAATAAATCAAAATGAATCACAATTCCTCCACTAACTGTCGCAGCTCCGAACACAGCAACAAGTGGACATCCTGATCGGAAACCACAAACCCCACAGCCATGTTGCATTCCTTCACTACATCTCCCCTCAATCTCAAACAGTCACATGACCAGACCCCCATTTAGGAAGTGAAAGAGGAAGCGCCATATATCCCCATCCATCCTCACTGTCGCACGACCACTGCTGTTCACGTGAAGGCTGAGAGAGAGGGAGAGAGAGAGAGAGAGAGAGAGAGAGGACATTGGTATTATCCATGCTACAAAACAGCCTAAAAGCAGGAACAGACCAGTTCTGACCAGTCAGTTTCTGGTTGAGAGAACAGGCACTTTTGACTTGATGTTGATGTCCTGTTGGAGAATGTTTAGCGCGCTAACTGTGCTCGAGAGCTTTCCGGGTCACTGTAGCGCAACTCCATGGAACAACATTTAATCTTAGTTTAAAATCACCAAATTTCTAAATGTTAAATGCGATGCTATTCCAATTACACTGGTCATTGCAAATAAGGCGATAAGCTACAAACAGCGTTACGCTAGAGTGATTTTACCACAGCTAAATGTTGTTTTCATTGTTGGTAAACCCTTTAACCATGGTTAACAAGCAGTTATGTGCTGCATTGTGTGACTGATGATAAAAATCACAAAAATTTTAAATAAACAGTTAATGTGGAATATGTGGTCACAGGTGTGCATTCTTAACATTTTACAACAGTTTTGAACCTGGCTGACTCAATTCCATTAAAATTTCAGACCACAATTATCTGTTTTATAATCTGAATGTGATAAGTCTTTTACTTTCAGTGACCCTTTGGTGCCACAGTGAAGCAGACACCTTGGCCAAAATGCTGACTCAATACCCCCCCTCCTCCCCCCGGGCAAAGGCAGAGTGGGGGGGTTTGGGGGGGGTTGTAAGGGTCAAACATTGCAGCTCATGCGCAGACAAAGAGATTTTGCAACGATTCCCTGTGTGCTGTGATAACCCCACAAACAGGGAACATTCTCAGAACGTTTAACATAGTAAAACATATTTAACATTACATTTCAGAAATATTGTTCTTAAGTTGTTAGTGGGCCATTTTAAAAATTACAATTTTTTAAAGAATTAAAACGCTCATACAAAAAAGAAAAAATTTTAAAACATGTTCCAAAAAATGGACATTTTAAACTTTATGTTTTTGTTAATAGAAATGTCAAGGAATAGATTAGCTGGTAAATTGATGACATTTTTTTAATGTGAGTCCATGGTGCTTTTGTAACAATCATTTTGTTAAACGGCAGAGCTGAGCTCATTTACTGTATGAATGACAAGGTACTTTTACCCTTAACAGTATTGTGAAAAACACTGCTGGCTACTTGTTGTAAATCTGTTGTTTGGTGAAAAACTGCTTTTGCACCTGTGACCCTGTATTGCACAGGTGGCACGTCATTACGAAGGGGTCAATCTTGCGCTAACTGTTAAGGAGCGGTTGACAACAAGGTCAAGGGTTAAAGAGCATTTTGCCACACTTGTTGTTTGGATCCAGAGAAAAGGAGAGTTGTGTAAACCAAAAATAGCAACCACTGTTTGTCCACTTAGTTTTCTTTAACTGTATTAAAAATGTGTTAAAATCATTTTCACACTCCTTGTTTAACACAGTGTGCAAGCGATATTTAGGTGCATGAATTTTGCGCATGTTTTTCTATTTGATTCCGGTGTGGCATGTTATGTAGCATTTAGATTATTTAAGTGCATGTTTTCTCCTGGATATAAAGTTTTTCCATAATGAATGAGACTTTCATGTAAGTTAAATAAGTAAGTTTTAATTCCCTGAAACCGATATAGTGTTATTGGAAATTGTAGTACACCCGTTAGCTTCAAGAGAAATAAACGTGTCAGATATATGGCCTTTGCTTTCCTTTTAAGAAGAGGCTAAACCTATTTCCACCTTTGTACAATCAGTTCTGTGCAGCCCTTCTCCAAGTCTCTTGAGCCATTAGAAACACAGTTGTCTCAGGAAACAGCCGTTGAGCAAGGTCAAAGGTTGTGGCGAGTAGACATACCTGTGTTCTGGGTCTTTAATGTCCTCTCATTATCTTTTTTCCCTTGTGTGAAAATGTGTGTATGAGTTTACGTGTGCAGGTCAATCTGTGTTGACATCTCATGGACGATATATCTTTGTTAATGGGTGACGTATATAAAGTGTTTTCTATATAGTACGCAGGACTGCGTTCATGAGAAAAAGATTAGGAAAACATGTTTTTCTTCAAAAATTTATTCTGGAGGTGATAATGAAACGTGAATCACAATTGTGCACTCGTGAAATGAGTATTTAGGGAACAAAATTCATGGTAATGTTAAGCTACAATTGATTAATGAAACAAACGAAAAACAAACAAACAAAGCCATAAGATCCACTTTGATTCAGACAAAAAATACTAACGCAACTATTGCATCTATTGCCAAACAGGTCAAATGTCATTTGCATAGCTAAGTTGACTGACGGAGGGTGTTGTGAAAAGAAATAAGATACAATATCAAAACCAGCTTGACATCTTACAGATAAAGTCTCTAAAGTGAAAATATAAAATACTAAAAGACAGAATTCAAACTTTTTCTCTGCAGATACTTTACAAGTCCTAAACGTGTCCAAAAACTGCTGCAAAAAGTTCAACTATCGCAAAAATTCAGGCGATGATGGAGTTTCGCTGGTGGATCCCGTGTTGTGAGATGTCATTCCGATAACTAGTCTCTCGCATTTCATTTTATACGCGTCCCTCTCGCGCACCAGCCGATTCAGTTCGTGTTTCAGCTGCTCCACCTGGGTCATCAGGCTCGTTTTCTCGTGTTCCAGGATGTGTTTTTGCTGAACGCGTTTGTGTCTGCAGGACTGAGCGTATCCGCGGTTTTTCAGGGTACGGCGTTTTTGCTTGAGGCGGATAATATCGTCCTTGCTCATGCCGCGCAGGTGCCGGTTAAGTTCCCGCACGGACATGGACACCAGCTGCTGGTCCGAGAAGCGGCTCTCCACGTTGACGCCTCGCTCGTTTCGTCTGTGGTGCTGCTGTGGGATGTTGTGGGTTTTCAGCAGGTGCGCCGTACCTTGAGACGAGCAGTCGAGGTGTTGCATGAACTGATCGACGCTTTTGCCGTGCGCAAAGTCGTGCGCAACCGGGCGCACTTGGAGCGGGTCGGGATTCTGCCCAATTTCAGTGTACTGCTGCTGGTGGTATTGATGCATGGCTGGCGTGTGGCCGTGGAACTGACCTAAGCTTCTGTATCCATCCATATCGGCCTGGTGCTGCTGTTGGTGCATCTGGGGCGCTGGGTGTCCGTGCATGAGATTTGCACCAAAGGCTTCCCGGACATCATCGGGTGTTAGTTCAAGACAGTGCGCATCTGGGTGTTGCGGGTAAGCCCCCGTGCTCAGGGTCCAGTAGAGATCTTCAGCACCGCTTCTCTGTCCACTTGGGCTGAAGCTTGGTGATGAAGGCACGGAGCTACACGGGGTGCTCATCGGTGTGGTGGACACTGAGCCTGTTACGTGCACACTGCACTGCTGAATAAACGAGCGGTCCGGACGCACGGCTGCCGTCTCCTTCTTCACATCAAACCTCGTCATGTCAAAATCACCATAGTCCAAATTTAGCTGATTTTTCGCCAGGTCCAAAAGACCGTGTTGCTCCGCCGTCATGATGTCTGCGCAGATGCCCGTTTCGATGAAGTCAGCAACTTGTACACAAGTTATTGCTGTGGTGTTGGTGTCATTAATGTTGTCTCGAAACGCGATCCTACAGCTGCAAACGTTTTGCTTTTTCAGGCAACGTCCTGACGGGTCGTATGGGCGTTTGTAGCTTTCGGATGGCCTCTCGGTCACCAGTGCAAGACGTGTGTTGAGAAGAAACTGCTTTATACCGCTTTAAAAGCGGCCGCGGAGGCAGGAAACGCCCTCTTTCTGCCGCTATAGGGTGTCACTGGGTGAATCTTTCAAAAACACTTCGCGGTCGTATTTCAAGTAAAAAGCAAAAACAAATACAGTGTTTAAAGCGTTTAAATTAAGTGTGTTTGTTGAACTTGGTTGAATTGTGACTATAAGCATCAACCTTCACCAACGAAGTCTTCGTAACTTCATTTATCCGTCCAGATACTGTACAATGCTGCCCTACTGTAAAGTACAACAACTATAATACAGTGATGTTTAAATCGGTATAAATAAGCAATGATATAATAATAAAACGATGTCATTATAATAATTATTATGATAGTTATTATATATAATGATCTAATAGTCAAGAACATAATGATACTAAGCTGAATGATACTAAGACATGGATGTCATTTTCCTTTATTTACGATCTGCATTTTATTTTTGGGACGGTTTTGTTCACACAACGTGAATGTAGGAAGTCTTAACATTTTTTTCCTGCCTTATGAAAATATTATATTTTTAACATAATCAACACATGTAAGACGAGACTATTTAACTTAAGATCAAGAGTCCATTTAACTGAAGTTATTTACATCAACTTCCAGTGAAGTTTAAACATGATTGTCATACTGAAAATACAGTTGTCAGTTTGTACTGTATACTGTACATACAGTACAATTGTCTGTAGGCACGGAGTGCCTGTATGATCTAGTACATCTGCCAAAATATTCAATTACAAACAGTGCACACTGTACACAATGCACAACGGTGATCAACCATGACTTTAGTGTCTCTTTAAAAACATTGATTTTTGTAGATAAGATGTTTCAGACAGAGAATATGAAATAGCTTTGAAGGCTAAGCTGTGTAGACTAATGTACACTTCAACTTCTATTAAAAACATAGTGCCCAGTATACAATATATACAAACCAATGCACAACAAGCAGACAAGTTTTTGTGACATTGTGAACGTGTTTCTCCTTTCTGTTATGTTACTCCTTTACTGACACCTTGTGGTCACTAAAAGAAACCTTTTCAGTAACCTCTGAATTTAGAATAACCTCTGAGCATTTTTTCCATATTATGTTGTTTTTCCATATTATGAAGTTTCTAATTTCAAGCAATTAGGACTGACTTAGCTTTTAATGTTTTATTTAGAGAGTGTTAACCCTAAAACATTACTCTAAACTTTGGATAATATTTAAAGTTCCTGTGAGAAGGAAGTAGAGAGCATGTATTTGTGTACACAACAATTGATAGCATTGGCGAATGGGTGCCTCGGTTCACTGGATATTTAGTAAACACAAGAGCACCAGTAAGTTAAAAGAAACAGTTGCACAAACAGGGACATAAAGGAACAGTCATGGAGCTACTGGGAAGCATTCAAACCACAGCAATGACACGACACCAAAAAGCTGAAGTTATGATTGCAGGAGAACAGCTAAGGTAGGGGAACAAAACAAACATTAACTTTATCATTTTACAACTGCAAGACTTAATTTATCTACATACTAATTACGGTTTCATATCAAGACATAAGTTAGTCTATACTAGACACTTGCCTTTATATCTGGCAAAGCAACGGTTCTAATACAACATTCGCTGTTTTTAAGATTGCGACTGCATGACAGCAAGCTGATTAAGGACAGGAGACATCACTTGCGCACTTATCCAAACTGTTTTGTGGCTCAGGAACTCATTGATTGGCTGATTGCTCACAAGGAAGTGCCAGATCGAGAAACGGCTGTTCAACTCATGCAACATCTCATGGACTATGACATCATACATCACGGTAGAATATCATTTACTGTGCATCCAAGGAAAAAAGAGAAACAGAGCTGCCTGTTTATTTATTATAAAGACATTTGTTTTACGTTGTGTATGAACTACCAGTTTTGATTTTTCTAGTGTGTGATAAGTGGCCCATGTTCAAAGATGCCAAATACTTGTACAGATTCAGAGAGGACGATGGGACATTTCCTTTCAACATGGAGGTTAAGATCTTCATGCGTGGACAGAGGCTGTATGAACAGTAAGAACATTGACTAATCTGTCTGTCTGTTTGTCTGTGCAAGGCAATGGTTTAACCTCAACTTTTCCTATTTACACCTGATAATATAACAACATGTAAGTGCTTCTCAATGTATCTAAAACGTATCCTGTGTCCTTTTAAGTCTTTTCACATGCAAAGACTCCATCTTGCAGCAGCGACAGGAAAAGGGCGTGGCTTATGAGCGGTCCTTCCCTGGTTACATGTTAATTGATTGGCTGCTACAAAACGGTGAAATAGAGAGTCGACGGCAGGGACTGGAGCTCTGCAAGGCCCTGTTAGAGAACGGTATCATTCAGCATGGTGAGAACAACCTTTATCATCCAGTCTACCATAATGTTTCTTATTTAACCAACTATTAGGACTAAATACAGTTTGTGGCTTAGTGGCATCTAATACACAGATTCATTGAGTATATTGGAATGCAGATTCAATGCTTCTTCTTTCCTAAACATCTTTTTTCTCCTCACAGTGTCTCAGAATCATCATTTTTTTGACAGCGGGCTGCTGTATCAATTCTGCATTAATTTTCGCCGCCGTCGCCGCCTCTCTGAACTGATACATGAGACAGAAATTGACTGTTCAACACAGGAAAACCAAGATGACCAGACTGACAGTCCCTTCACGCTACGCAAATCCCCTTCATCAGAGGGCAGTAACTTCTTATCTGGTAGTACAATTACACCACTTCGAAGAGTAGCAGTACTTTTGGAAATGTATCTATTGTATTTTTGGACACAACAATTTATTTACAGTATAGGGTGGATGTGGGACACTGCCTAATGTGTCTCAGTGGGTGTGGTTTCTCACCCAAACCAATGAATGCCAGTGAAATTATAAAACTGTGAAATTAAAATTTAAATTAAATGGAATTATCCATTATTCTTATCATTCATTGGTTGGCGATGAGGCACACCCACTAAAGCTTAAGTGTCCCACATTAGGACAATTCAGCCTACCTCCGACTGCCCCAAAATACCATTTTTGGTTTGTACGATGATATATGCGCCGCAATACTTTTAAGGTGTAGTTTTTGAAACCTGTACATTTCTGTGCTTTGATTGATTATGGAGAGTTTGAGAACTTACAAGATAGTGCTGAGGCAAACAGCTCTTGGACCCCATTTGTGCAGAATGACTTTCAGCACACTAATCACAAGAGCAGCCCCTCAGGAGCAATACAAGCTTAAGTGCTGTGCTCAAGGGCGCAGCTGTGATATTACAGAGCCATGAGCTCGGTAACTCCATTTCCTTGCTCATCTATACTTGCAGCTTGCAATCTTTGTATTTGCAACTCAGCACCCCAATCCCCAGCTAACAGGGAACGTTCTCAGAATGTTGGCTAACATTTTCCAAAAGTTATCGAAACATTTTTTTGCAACAATGTTGGTATAATTTTAATAATATATCAGACATTTGTTAATACTTGTAACAAATTTTTGGTGTAAATAATGCTTAAGTTGCAAGTGTAATGTTTTAAAAACAATAAAAATAACAATAAAAAAATAGTAATATAACATATAATATAATAAATAAAAAATAAAAATAATAGGGAAATGTTCTTACAGCATAAAATTGTTAAACATAAAACCCTTAAAATAACCTTACACTTTTACACAGTATTATAAAAATACTTTTACATTTTTACAATGAAAAGATAATTACCTTTATTTCAACTTTATTTCAAGAGAAGACATCGTAGAATGTTGTTGCTGCTCTTTTTCCGTTCAATTAAAATGCACGGGTACATTCTGCATAGCTTCTTATTTCTGTGTCCCACAGAAGAGCATCATCAATTATGCATGAGTATTTCAGCAAACGCTCTGCAGCTGAAAACACTCATTAATATGCACATTAATATGCTTATGTTTTTATAATTTCACATTTCTTCCAGTTCAGTCTACTAAGGACATAAACGTGCCTACAAACGGAAGATGCGGAGGCCTGTCGCACCCGCAGCACAGCTCCAGCGGATACCCCTTCGCCTCCGCCCTTACCAATGCATTTTCAGCACGGTGCAACCCCAAATCAGGTTTCAGAGGACCATTTGCATGCTCTCGATCAGTTTAAAGTTTTCTTTTGACTGTAAAGTGAAGTTTAATAAGCACTTGTCTTCAAAAGCAGAACCGCAGTGACTGTAATTTATCACCTTCCAAAATCTCTGCACAAAATGCATGTGTGTTATTGTTCTTGGCAGTGCTGAAAAGAACGATAACCTGTGAGGAGCTGTTATCTCCAGGTGCTCCTTATGTAAAAAAAGTTCTTACGGTAAGCCATGAATACATCACGCTTAGTTGGCCATGACACAGAACCTTGAACCGCAGTCTGTTTATGAGTTTTATAATTACAGATCCTCGGAGACGCCCTAGGCTGGGGCTTTGTAGTGAGAGGAAAATCACCTTGTTATGTTCAAGCTGTAGATCCTGGAAGTCCGGCAGCAGCAGCTGGTGTGAAGGTGTTAATCATAGCATGAGAACCCACCCAAACACTGAGTCCATTACCTGCACGGTCTAGAATGCTTCATAAACTGGTCTCCAATGCTGTTTTGCTCAGGTACGCCAGTTTGTGTGTAGAGTGAACGGGTGCAGTGTGCTTCATTTGGACTATCGCACACTGTCAAAGCTGGTGATGACTGGACCTCGTGTTGTTACTTTGGAAGTGATGGAACCACTGACTAATTAGCAGAACATCACATTTCAATGAGTCAATGTGTAAACGGAGGTGACACTGGGGGAAGGATGGGGTAACACACACTAGTCCCTTCTAGTTCTGTGTCATCCTCTGTAGCACCTTGGTTCTGGAGAAACATTGTTTCGTTTCACTATGTACTTGTATATGGCTGAAATGACAATAAACCTGACAAAATAATTGACATGACTTGACTTGGCCTAAAACATATTCCCCAAAATATGTATGTAAGGTATGTTATAAGGGTTACAAATTAAGACCTTTTTTGTCTTCTTCAGTGTTTTGGTTTTGCATGAGCCCCCTGATTCATTTCTAAATTACAAAAGTGACATAAAACAACTTTTAGAGACCTAACAGCTGTCATATTTTGCCATAGTGTTTGACATACGTCTCAATTAATGCAAAACATTTCTATTAATGCACATGATGCTTTGCAAATCTTTTAGAAGTAATCTTTAATGCTTTTTTACATAACTTAACGCCTCAAACCTTTCTGACTGGTAAACAGATGAACAGCACCCAGACATAACAAATGGTCCCTTTTTTAACTTTATTCAAAACGTCACTTCCGCCTGGAACCGTTCGCCATTTTGAACAGGCTGGGCTGGTGCGGAACGGTCTCGAGGAGAAAAACTCTTTATCTGTCCCGTGTTTGCATTGCTGTTGCAAAGCCGGACACCCAAACCGTGCATTAGATGAATAAGTCCATGGGGTCAATGAAAGCATTCCCGCAATCCTTTTAAATCCAGTTGATGACACATGGCACGAATTCACAGGATGAGTTGCCGAGATCCACCGGCAGCAGCGACGGCGGCGCGAAGGACAACTGCAGCATCTGCCCGGGCCGCATAAACCACCACAATTGCCCCAGTCCTCCCACCCCGACGATCTCTCATCCATAAGCACCGTGCATTGAGGAAATTGCATGCGAGACCGCGAGAAAAAGCAGGTAACGTGGCGTTATAAACTGTTTTATCTGTTTCTTGACTGGGTGCTTTTGTGTAGTTCAGTGTGTACATCAAGCATCCCGTGCGCTATGCTAGCGTGCTAACTGACTATCTGCACCGATAAAAGGGGGTTTCACTTGTGTTAGTTTTTCTGTAAACGGTTTACACAATATTAAGGGTACAATGGCTTTATTTTCATTGCAAAGTCGTTCATATGCTCTTCCGGGTAACTCGTGAAATTTGGGTGTTATTTTGCTGAGCCCATCAATAGTAATAAAGGCCCGCGGTGGCCTGTATTGTCTAGTGCTAGAGCAGATGTCCCATTTTCTGCAATGTAACGCTTAAGTTACATTAAAAATCAGGTGTGTGTTGCCGTGATTTGCAGAATTTGTCCATATGTACACTGTTGTTGCTTTAGTACAATTCATATTGTTTATTTGCCTTTATAACTTGGTATCGCAAAGGTTGTGGGTTCGAGCCCAGAGAACAACAAGTAGGGTGAATTGCCCTGTGTTTTTGTATTTCGGGCTTCTGTGGTATTTTAAATAGCATGTTATTATTTCATACTTCTGTAGTACCCAATATTATTATATACTTTGATCACATGATGTGAGTACAGCTTTGGTTAGGACAATTCACCCTACTAGTAAGAATGTATACATTAAATAAATGAATGTAAAAGTATAGTCCCTTTGAATAAAAGTGTCTGCCGAATGGATAAATGTAAACTTGTTAGTGGTCGAAAAGTGTAGAGACTGTGTAGAAGAATTCATGCCTAAATGGTCTATTTTGTAAAGCAGTCTGACAGGTTGTCAACGCTCTATTTCATTTAAACAATGCTTTCCTTTGTACATTTATCAATTTTGGACATATTATTAGTCATTTCTGCATTTGTGACATTTAAAATGAATCCCATTTTTGTACCATGTTTCTGTTTCTATTTCTGTGTTGTTTCTATTGTTCTTTCATTTGAAAGTCGCTTTGGATAAAAGCGTCTGCTAATTGTAATGTAAATGTACAGCAGATACTGTACGTAATAAATATTTGTTAGTGCAGTTTTGGTGTTGGCCTAACAGTTTAAAATAACACAAGTAATCATTATAAATTAAAAGTTGATGTAAAATTCTTTTTCTTTACTATGTAGAAGAGATGTTTCAGCTTCCAGTGAATAACTTGACTCGGCTGAGAAAGGCCAGAAAAAAAGTCAAGAAACTGCTGTGTGACATTGGCTTCGATTACTGCAAAGAGCATGTAGAGGTGATTATTTAAATATGGTTTCATTTGTGCTTTTAATTCTGTTTTTGTCCTAGATTAATTTAGTATTTTATTGAACACGCATATTGTGTCTGTATACCATAGAAAAGTAATTACTGAATTGCTGTTTTATTTTCTGCAGGATTACAAAGACTTTGGCCCCAGTGAGTCTTATGTGAATCAAGGTTACCTTGATCTCTGTCTCTGGGACCCTGCGTGGACGAAGTCACAGGTATTTCGCCAACATCCATTGCAACAGAATCATTTAGCATGCTGACAAACTTTCTAAAACTGTTTTCTTTCCCATGTGTTGCAGGACTACAGGACGAAGCAGTTTTGCTGCTCAGATTGCCCGTTCGCCTCCAAGTATTTTTCCGCCTACAAAAACCACTTCCGCAATGTCCACAGAGAAGACTTTGAGAATCGGATCCTTCTTAACTGCTCCTATTGCACATACAGTGGGAACAAGAGGACTTTGGAAACCCACGTCAGGCTCTTCCACATGCCCAATAATATGGTGAGACAGGGTGCTGCTGTCCCTCACGGAGCCCAGGTGGGGGTTAGAGATGGCATGCGGGTAGACAAGCCCTTGCTGGGTGACCGAAAGGAGCTGCCAGTTTACTACTGCAAAAAATGCACCTATCGGGATAGACTGTACAACGTGGTGCGCAGACATATCTACAGGGAACACTTCCAGCATGTGACCACACCGTATCTTGGAAAAAACTCAGAGAAGCAAGAAAATAGCGGTGAGGTGGCGGGCAACAGTCATGGCATCCACTGCAAGAGCTGCCACTTCACACCTCGTTCTTACGAAGCGCTGGTGCAGCACGTTATCGAGTTTCATGAGCGCATTGGCCATCAAGTCACCGCTATGATTGGACACACCAACGTCATAGTGCCCAGACCCCAGGCAAACATAATCCAGAGGGGCGTAGCAATCACTCCAGGTGTGCGTCCTCAGATGCCTCAAATGAATCGTTTCAATATGGCCAAACTGGTGGGGTTACCTGTAGGCAACCATTTCAAGCAAAACGTTGCAGGCAACTCATTGTCTGGTCACCAAGTGCGCATTACACTACCTGATAAAGCGTTCGTTTCTGGTGCGGCCTCCCAGTCACATGCAGGAAAACACCTGGGTGGATTTGGAGTTCACGGTTCGACGCATCTTAACGCACAGCCTGCTTCTTTCTCACCCTCTCTTAAGGGTCTACCTCTTTCTTCTTCAGGGCATGCTGCTGCTGCAGCTACTGCCACTTTGACCTCGTTACAGGCCAAGAAAGCTGCAGCAAGTGCTCTAAACACCTCACAGACGCAAAAGTGGAAAATCTGCACCATATGCAATGAACTCTTCCCTGAGAACGCATATAGTGCTCACTTTGAAAAAGAACATCAGGCAGAAAAGGTGAGAGCCATGGCTAAATATATCATGAAAATCCACAACTTTACTAGCAAGTGTTTGTATTGCAACCGTTATTTACCCAGTGACTCTTTGTTGAACCATATGCTTGTGCACGGGTTATCATGCCCACAGTGTCATTCCACATTTCATGAAGTTGAGAAGATTGTAGCCCACAAGAGGCTGGCACACCCCAACGAGTCAGTGGATCCACCCACAGGCTCTCCTCTCACATTTGACCTCACACTTCAGCAAGGAACTCCAAAGAACGTTCAGCTAATTGTAACCACCTACAACATGAAGGAGACACCTGAAGCATCATCTGCAGCTCAACCACAAAACAGCACCATGGCCAAGTCCCTCAAGAGCGTTGCCAAGCCAACAGAGACCCAGAGTGATTCTATGGTCCGAAGCATGTCCCAGTCTCCAGTGTCACAGATAAAAGAGGTTGGTAAAACATTGTGTCCTCTGTGCTTCACTATTCTTAAAGGTCCCATTTCAGATGCCCTCTCCCATCATTTGCGTGAACGTCATCAAGTACTCCAAACCCTGCACCCTGTGGAGAAAAAGCTAACCTACAAATGCATCCACTGCCTGGGTGTGTACACTAGCAACATGACAGCTTCCACAATCACGCTTCATTTGGTACACTGTCGAGGTGTTTGCCAAACACCCAAAGGCCATGGCAGCAAGTCTATCCCAACTGCACTGCGCTCACCTGGAGCTGGGACTCTCAAGCGTGAGTTGGTTACTCCAGATGCATCTGACCCCAAGAGAAGGAAAATGGTGGACCAGTCTCGGTATTACCCAACAGTTTTTGTGGAGAAGCCAGAAGAACCAGTTGTGTTGGCTTTAGATCCTAAAGGTCATGGAGATGAGCCTTATGAAGCACGGAAAGCTTTCCTCACTGCTTATTTTAATCTGCATCCCTACCCCTCCCAACGGGAGGTCGAGAAGCTCGCTGCAAGCCTCTGGTTATGGAAATCAGACGTCTCAAGCCATTTTGCCAACCAAAGGCGTTCATGTGACCGAGATTTCATCACACGCAAACCTGTAGTATTACTAGGCTTCAACATGAGAGCAGTGAACCAACTCAAGCACAACATGAATTTTGACCCTTGCTGGTTGTTTAAGGTCAACGATGATGAAAAATGTGGAATGTCAAGAACCTCAAAATTTAGGCTGAAAGCTCCAGTTGGCTTCCTTGCAGAGGATGGTCCCCAAGCGATTCAATTGAAGGAGGAGGCTTTAAACACTGGACAAAGTAGTCAAAGCAACTGTGCCTTCAAACCATGCCCTGGGTCATCCTCAGAACCTATTGCCATTGATTCTGACAGCGAATCAGATATAGAAGTATTGCCTAATGAAAACAAGAAACTGAATCAACAAGCTACAGCATTCAGACCTACTGTAGTCGAGTCCCGCACAAAAGGGGCATCACTGCAAGACAGATTTCGTTATGAAAGAGATGTGAGGGGGAGCAGAATTTCTCCCAGAGTTGGGGCCAAAAATCTAGACAACACTGTGTCTGGTTCTAGTCCTGAAGAAGCTTCCTGGTCAGGCAGTGTGTCTTCTGAAGATAACCATTATAGACCAGCAGGGCAGTTTGAAGTAAAGGGAAAAAAGGTTGGGTTGCTTGGTAGATGATGGGTTGTGGTGTGATGGTTCCTGCTTCCTTAACTCTTTGTACTCCGGTTTGTAGGTCAGAGATTTTACCTCACTTCTGGTTGACGTTAAGCATTATATGAACTTTAGGACCATGTGAAGCCAGAGTTACACAATTTTAACTGATAGTACTGTTCACTCTCAAACAATTCTGCTGTCATAGAGCAGAAAAAACTAATATACTGTATGAATTTTTCTTTCAGCCCCTCCGTAGTTCTTGGTGTTTTTTCTTTCTTTTTTTGTATACTGCTCTCTGTATTTAATCTTACACATGTTGAAATTGTAACAAAATTGATAGGTCTATTGTTTTCCTGATCAAATAAAAAGGACAGTGTAATTTACTATTAATTTCTTGAATGTTTTTTTTGTTGTTATGAACGTCTTTTGATTTTGATGGTGGTAAGAATGTTTTCCTAAGCAATTTTCTGATTTATTTCAGTAATTTTCTAGAAGTGTTAACATTCACAATTTACATCAACACCTCTTGAGTCTTACAGTTTTTATATTATAGCGGTCAGGCTGCTGTTCCCATACAATGTTAAACGTGTTGGAATATTCATGTGAGCTTTTGAGCTTTGAAATCTATTAGGTTTCATTGTTCTTTTTAAAGTTATATCTCAACAAATTGCAAGGAGATTTAAAATTGTTATAACTAGTAACATGCAATGCATTTCTCACTTCATTAAGTTTTTTTAATGAACCAAAAAGTAAATGTTCGTAAGTTCGTAACGTATTCAAAATGCTGTCCTTACCCTGATTCCCAACGGTAAGTTCTTTTATTTATTAATAAATAATAAGTTCTTATTTTTAATTTCTACTTTTGGGTTAGATTGTCAGTTTGTTTCATTTTGACATGTATATAGTAACCTGCAACTTTGTTTTTTATACACAGATGGTGCTAGCGAGGCAGATTTCTTTATACTACACCTAGCTGGAGAACTAAAATGTGACCGTTCGACTGTCCTGACAGTATTGTATTGACACTATGCTGCCCTTAGAGGTCACTGTCTGAAAATAATTATTTATTAATACAGATTACAGTCACTTCCATGACATGATAATGGTAATTGCATTCACGTCAAGTCAAATAAATCACAATGTTTTATGCAATAATGCAACAGCCAATGCATTTAAGTCTGTCCAATGCTTGTTTTAGTCTTTGTTCAGATATGAATGTGATATGGAGAACTGGAGACAATTCACCGTGTAGGTACCCAAATGTTGCAGTTGTTTAAGTCCCACATTTACTCATTATTTACTAGTGTTGGAAAATGCACTGATTTGGTAGAGTTGTATTGAAACAAGTGGTAGTGCATGTTTAATATGCTGCTCAGTATTAGCAATATTTGACAGTGATGAGATACTCTTAACGGATGCCGTTTTAAATTTGCCTGGCCGATCCTGTGGTTGCTAATCTCCCACAGTCATTTGTCTCCATTTCCCCAATATATAGCTGGTCGTCCAGGCAGATAAACACAGCGCAGACACAACAGAAAAAAATAGATGCCTACCTTCCCCTCAGTCTCTTAGTTCAAAGATCTTGTATTAAGAACGCAACATTATTATTGCTTATTAAGCTTGATCTAAAACAAGTGCAGAAATTCTATGAGAAGCTGAGGTAAGAGAGATTGGCTATTTACATTGCACTAGGAAAGTTACACTTGCTTAAGAGAAATTGCACCTGCTACCCTATTCGTCTCTCAGTGTGTTTATGCATTTAAGAACCAGGCACATATGTTTAACAGAAGTGAACTAAGCGTGCTGTATGTGATTCCGCACAATCATACAGAGAGTTTTTTGGGCTGAATGAGTAGTTTTGTTATTCAATATCCAATTCGGGATCAAATAGAGCAGTTCAGAGCTCCTTTCTGAATGAGTCAGTGGTCATGATTAGGTGGTGTTGAACATCTTCACCAGATGTTCATGGTTCCTCGTGAGAAGTGGTCTGTTCTCTCTTGCATGACCAAAGATCAATCATGCAAGTATATTTGGCCAGGGTATAAATTCATGCAAATAATAAAGTATTTCTGAAAGTTCTCCAAGCAGTATGCTTTTTATTTTAAGATCCTCCTGAGGAACAGAAATCGCAGCTGTTTTCATTTTTGTGTTCTTTTTTGTAGCGTTTTAAAGGACAATAAAAGTGATTTTGCACAATGTTGTGGGGAGGGGTCAGCGTTAAGACTGCTGCGAGCATGATAAGTTATCACTTTCACAGCAGTCCAAACTGAACCCTCTGAACACCATCACCTTGCAATAATGAAAGCAACGGCCCAGTAGCTCTTCGAGGTCAAGTCGCTTGTATGTAGCTGCATTAAATTGAATGACAACACAGGATTGGCCAGTATCCTATTGAAGTGAATGTATATGTATGCCAGGTCTTTTATAATGCTGTCATTGTGTGCAGGTGCAGCTATTTTGCCAGCATTATGGTACGAGGCGTGGTTGTGTTATGTACACAGATATAGCAGTTTTTCCGTGAGTTAAATTTAGGATGTGGCACATATGTAACTTTGGTTAAGTGTTTTGCTGCCCTCCGCCAGCTTTATGGAAAGTGTTTAATTTGCATGTTCATGCTTCAAACGCACATCAATTGTCAAGAGGATGAATAGACAATGACACTGTTATTACGTGACAAACGTGACCTTAAGTCAAAATAGCCAGCTGCAAACCACAAGGTCTAAAACAGTTCTGTAAATTTAAATACCATTAGCACACTCAAAGATTACCTTTGAAAGTCAAAGACCTTTGTGCATGAACGTACTGGTATGAACTGAACAGTGTTCGTGGATTGGTGTTATATATTATGTAACAGTAATTCCAAACCAGGGTTCTCAGGAAGGTTATAGGCAGGTTTTAAAAAGTCTATTTTTTCAGTTTTGACTTTCTGTGGCTTTGAAGTAAATCATTGTTAGAATGTTAGAACTTTAAAAATTTTGTAAAGCTAAATGTTTTCTAGTAATATATGAGAAGAAACACATCTATGGTTTTCTGGTGATAAAACGTTTGCTATCACTGATGTAGTATTGATAAAAATACAAACTGCAATGTTTTCTAATCAATGTATTTGTTTCAATGTATGTTTTTCAATGTAAATTTTGCCATTATCAACCTCAATAAAGTCATTAAAACACATTTATTGAATGTCTCAGGAGAAATTATAATAGTATACAATACAATAAGCCTTAAAATCATAAATATTCACATTTGTTTTATATGCTATAGCAAAAGACAAAGTTTCAGCTTCAATGCTTTCCTGTCTTACTATTCAGATGTCCCTATATGGCTTAAAATCACTGACAAGCTGTTGAAATGCCTCTGTTCACACAGTAACATTCTTACTTCATTTCATGTGCAGGGTAATCAGAATTATGAGTTTACACAAGCAGAGTGTTCTGTATGTACAATGTAATGTACATATCTTATTATGGTCCAATAGAAGTTAACCTTCACACTAATGTGGGCACCATGCCAGAGTTTGGGTGGTGGGTGTAGGGCAGGCTAGGGGAGGAGTGAAGGGTGGAGGGAGGCAGTAAGTGAGGGGTGTGGCTGTAAGAAAGAAGGGGTCCTGGGTTCAGAGAGTAGGGTCCTCCATGCTCATCAGAGGGGGCAATGTGTGACATATCAGGGTAAACCTCTAAAGCGCCACTCTTTTTCCCCTTCTTGTTTCTGTTAGACACCTTGCGATTGCGTGTTTGTATACCATCTTTCTTCATAGTTAATGGCCGGTTGACCTGCAGGAATATGGGACAGAGATTGACTTCATGTAGGCTACTTACCTCTTTAAGATTTTTTAATCACTTATAAGGAATGCAACAGGTATATAATAAGAAGCACTCACATTATGCAATTTGAAGTAGAGGCCGCAGGCGTTGCAAACAGGCTCACCATTGGCGTTGCGTCTCCATAGTGTTGTAGTGCTTGTGTGGCAGTTGGCACACTGCGTTCCAGCGCGTTTGCTTACAATCTATGGCAGGAGTTTGAGGTTTACAGTAATGTCTCAAAAGTTAATTAAGACTGCTGAATGCATTGTAAAAGCAATAATACAAATAGGTTTATTTCATTGCCTGAAGGCAACACTGTGTAAAGAAATCAAATAAATTGCTAAGTCAGATATGTGATATATATAATCTAATATAATTGGCTCCCAGGTTAGAATTGTTTTAAAATGTAATTTAATGTTACTTAAATATTAACTAAATACTCAAAGGTTGATGTTTAATAATGGAGTTAAAAATAAAAGATAAAAATGATGTGCAATAAACTACAATATTCCTTACATTTATATCCACAGCTTGTAAGAGTGTAAAGTGACCAAGAAAAACATTTTCATTTTGGTTTTCTAAATTTTTTTATTAATTAACCAATGAGAGTTTCATAATGATCTTACATACCAGCCTCTTTTTTGGTCTGATGAGAGGTCTGTTCTGGCCATTCATTTTATGGTACAGTCCGCAAGCATTGCAGAGGTAGTGGCCTGTTCCGTCTCTACGCCAAAGAGGGGTGGCAGTCGCTCCACAGTTAACACATTCACGTGCCTCTGTCAAAACAGAGGTTAAAAGTTATTAATATGTAAACCATGCAAATTAATCTAAGCATCTTCCATAGTACGCATAGAAATTTGACTGGTTACAAATGTCCAGATTTTTCTTTACCTGGTGGTGAAAGTCTCATCTTGTTGCGAAGCTTGGGTGAGAAGGACGATGGGTTCATCCAGGGTCCAGTGGTGGAATAGAGCGCAGCTGAATTGTAATCCTGCGACGTGGCCATGTAGGACCCATAAGGACCCAGCATGTGTGGAGAAGGACCATAAACTCCCCCAGCAGGTGAGGTCAGATTGAGGAAACTGCTCCCACCTCCACCCATGGGACTCAATCTCTCAGCTTTCAGGACTTCCTGGAGCCTGGGACTTTCCTTACCATCTCGACCCGGGGTAGTGAAGCCCTCTTTGGGTATGGTGAAAGAGGAGGTGGCGCTGTTGGGGTACATGGGTGGGGAGGTGTGAGGGTGAAGGGGTGTCTTTGAGAAGGGGCTGCTTGCCCACACAGTGGATGTGGGATTGTAGGTAGAGCTCAGAGAGTGGCCTGCAGAATTGTCCAGCCATTGTATGTTTCCCAGGATTGATGGAGAGGAGTAGACCTGGCGAACTATTACAAAAGAGAAAAACTATTATAGATTTTGATTATAATGTACCAGAATATATATCAATATTTTACCATTAAATACCTCCTACTTATACATATTTTGCTTGTTTGGAAACTTTAATCACATCCCCCCAAAACTTCTGCTGATTTTGTTGAACACTGTGTATTTGTTTGATATTAGAATTCTTTAAATCTAAATTTACATTAATTTACTTTAATGTATAGATACAACTATAAATAAGCTATAACTAAGTAAAAGTGCAAACACTGAATTAAAACATTATTTTCACTGTTAGTTTGATCATTTGTTGTAGTTCGATCTATTTGCTTGAGCATCTTGATATAGTAACATGTACAGGAAGTGAAGTCATACTTATGACAGCAGCAAGGCTCTTACCTGGGCTGTGTCTGTAGGACGATGAGCCCCGGCTCTGACTGCTAGAGGAATAATATGAGGGAAGCAGATCAACCTCAGAGTTGGAGTAGAAGGGCTCATCATCTTCACCAGGTGGCAGCAGTCCTGGTTCTGTGGTGTAGCTTGCTAAGGGGTCAGGACTGATCAGGTTTGGGGACACCCAGCGTGACTGCTCTGATGAATTCTCCATCACTTCAACACATCAAGGGTTTAATTTTTATACAGTGTTTTTAAAGTATTGGAATTATTGATTTTTTGAAAACAAGCTGTTTTCATAACCCATGTTCACAGTCAATGTAAACATTTTCATAGCACACATTTTTATTTAAAACAATGGCCTGTTGTTGTTCAATACAGATGATTGTAACGCTATGACTGTAAAATATATGTTCCTTTAAGTTCTACTAGAAGCAGATGCATTAGCAGTGCCAAGGGTTGTGGGTTTGTACTGACAAAATACATGTAGACCCTCAATGCAGTGTAAGATGCTTTGGATAAAAGCATCAGTCAAATGCAGTAAAGTAAAACTCCACACAGATGTCAGTTCTTGAAATCTGAATCTTTGGTTTTTGATGTGGGTCCCTTCAGTACCTATTAAGGTATCTAGACAGAAGGCTTGACAGACTTCCCTTTAAAAGGTCCTCATTTGAATGTGGCAAAAAGTCAGCACTAAAAATATATGCATGTCTGAATTTGTCAAAGGCATCAACAACAGTTAGTATTAGTTCACAACAACGTTTAGTCCCTTAAGGGAACTGACTATTAAAAGACTAACAGAAAGAGCATAATTTGAGTTAAAACTGTCACTGTTGTGCAAAATGTTTTTTGATTCTAACATTATATTGTATTATAATATATTATATTATATTATATTTATTGTTTTGTATTATATTATATTATATTGCCTAATCTTGTCTTTCTATAATGTCACAATTGTTAACTTGAATGTTATGGATAAATGTTTTTTACATGCCTGAGGTTAGAGCTTAGATTGCACTGTTGTGCCATTATCACAGAGCTGAAATATTTTCTGCTTTATTATTGCATTCAGCTCATTAACTTTAATAGCTTTAGCTGTAAATCATGAGGCTGTCTCAAGGATTAGATTTTAGCTAATGAAACGACAGAAATTGTAATTAAATTTGTGTTTTACATGTGATCAAGAAAATATTGTTGTACACAGTGCAAATGACCTGCAATTGTTTTAAAGTTTTTTTTACAAGTTTTGCTTGTGTTCTTCTTATACACTCTTGCTTTAGAAATTGTTTTCTAAGACCTTTTCTTTTAAATTGTATTTATATTGTATATTAAATTATGATATATGATATATATTATGGTTTTGTTTTAAATATATAAATATTGATATTTAAATATTGGTTTCAGTTATGAACAAATGTTCAGAATGCACAAATTTTGCACATATTTTGTTGTGAACATAATTTAAGTAAAATATTACATATAATAATTCAATCAAAAAATTGAATAAAACAATCGGATCAAAAGACAAGTTATCACATCTTAACAAAAGCATATGCAAAAGTTTTTGAACACATTTTTAAATAAAATAGTTTTCACTACATATAAACATTTTTAAAATATTGCAACGGTCAGATTGGCAGACTTTTATACATACATAGATATATTATTATTATTAATGTACATATCCGTTTTTAAATTTACAGGCTACTTCATGTGTTATGCCGACTGAAATATAAGACAATATTTGTCTTATACCAAAAGTGTAAGGGGGCAATATAAAAGTTCTATGCAAACCAAAAAATATAGACATGAGAATAAATTGAGGTAATGCGCTGTGAGCACAGAAGAACTTACCTGTAGGTGATGTGTTGTGATGTTTAGCAGGTGAGTAGATTTGTCACAATCTCCACGCCACTGCAGAGGTCATGGAAGTCGCTGGAGGATGAGTGTTCACTGGTGCTGTCTTCACTCACTTATCTCTTTAACTCTTTGAGAACTACTAACTTCATTTGAAATTGTAGGGCACCAATGGGTGGAGTTGGGGTACTTTTTGGACACGCCTACTTTACGGCCATGCTTAGAGCTTTGAATATTATATGGCCGATCTCTGTCTGGCACACAAAAAGAGTATCGATCAATTTAACAAGTGGCTTACTATTCTCAACAATTTACGATTACGAATATTTTGATATTTTTATGTTTAGAAATGGTATTCAAATCACAGTCAACCTGTGTGGTATTGATTTATTAGGACTGTCATAAAACCACAAAAACAATGTTATTTAATTTCAGTCAATACAAATTTATAATTGCAAACTACTGGATTGTTGTGGACAGAAATATATAAAGTGTTATTTAAAAGCATTCATGGTAATTAATACCAATTCAGAGATACTTACAGATATGCAGCAGATGATTATATTTAAAGACTGCTGCTTTATATTTACAATACATTCAATGTATAAATTTATAGTCTAAATAAATTTCAGTCTGTGTCCCTTGGGAGTTTAACTTATGACTTTGGTATTAGTAACACTGGCTCTACCGTTGAGCTACAGGAACTAATGTTGCTATGGTGTGAGAAAGCTTACATAACCATAAACGCAAAAGTCAAGTTATAAATCCAGCTCTGCAGTCAAGTGCATTTATCAGAAGAGCATTTAAGCTAAACGTATCAACCGTAAAGCCTGAATTAAAGCTGTACAAAGAATTAACAATGAACAATCCCGATGGAAACTGACAGTGAACTAAAGCAAATGAAAATGCAAAGGCGCTTTTTTTCTTGGTGCATAACAGCAAAGCTGCGTCGAACAGTAATGCAAATAAACTCAAATGCTGCAATCATGGTCAGAGATATGCGCCCAGTGACGGCTGCCTGAGCACAAGACTCGGACTGTCACTGTTATTTGACAGTCAAAACACTCTCAACTTCCCTCCTCTATTGTTCATTTACAATTTTCGGGGAAACTGGGATGAGATCCAGAGAAGCAAATTCTTCAACAAGGGCCCAGCTTACGGATTTACATGAGACCACATATAGACCTAAACATGCAGGCCTGAGCGCTGTTACGTTGTGGTTGTTATGTGTTAAAAACCAAACGGCTTTATTTCTGTGCTGAAACTGATTCATGTAAAGTCATTGTATTTCAGTTGCAGTACTTATGGTGCCACAATATTTCTAATACTATAAGCTGATCCCTGCATGAAATGTAAAATGCACAAAAACGAAACTGCCAGAAGGACAGAAAACAGAGAGGGAGAGAGAGAGAGGGAGAGAGAGGCTGGAGCAGTGTTGAGGGATGTGGCTGGTGGCCGTGTGTGTGCAGGCTGTTAAACTGTGATAAGAGGTTATCAAGATTGGACTGGGAGGCTGGGGAATCGTAAGGCCAGCCATGACACTATATGAGCAAACATACATTAATAGTGACACCCTGTAATGTTAGTCAGACCACTTTCTCACACACACACACACACACACACACACACACACACACACACACACACACACACACACACACACACACACACACACACACACACACACACACACACACACACACACACACACACACACACACACACACACACGGTATTAGCTAAATGCAAAATTTAGCTAAATTTCCTATACCTAAATTAAAACATTTTACCTTAATTTAAGACTTTGTTAGATATTTAATTATGTATCTTTTAAATATGCATATATATGTATTTTCATTAATAATATATTTTTCTATCTGAGAAAATCCCAGATGTCTCTGATTTCTTTAACTTCAGGTAATATTTTTTGGCCTTCAAACTCCATGCATGTAATTCATTCACAATCATACTGTATATTATACCGACAAACTATTTAAAAAAAAAACACAGTTGCAATTCAGTGTTATGAGCTTTTGATCATGAGGCACAGCAGTGACAGGGCAGTTTTTGTTGGTAAACCGATACCCATTTCTGATCGTAACTCAAACCAGACTACACTACACACACTACCCATGGTGCTGTATTAACTCAGTTGGTTAGTGACCCAAGACGCCTGCAATAACTGTTATAATGGTCAGTATGGTGTGGGGGCAAGGGCTAAAAGGCCAAAAGACTGGGGGCAGTTGTGGGTTCTTGGTGGCAGTGCTCCAGTTCCAAGGAAATAATCTTCCATGAAGCAGGGCCCTTATCTTGCCACCACACAGACAGCTGAGGGGTTCACTGTCATTAGAGTACAGCTCAGAGTACCGCCTTTACTGCTTGCTCTCTCTCTCTCTCTCTCTCTCCATGCTGCTCTCATGACACTCTGTGCCTTATTTGTTATTTTCACTTTTACACATAATTTCCTGTCACAGACAGAAATATGCAAAGATGCCCCATGTTATTGTCAATATTTGGATCCATTCCTAATAAGTTCTCATCTCATGCCCAAGACTTGAAATCATTTCTTGTCAAATGTCTTATCCCAAAGATAAGTCGGAGTGAAGGCTCACAGAATGCTCCTTGTCTCTAGTTAGCAGACTGTTTGGGCATATCTCGCATGAATAATTCCCAGCTTGTCCTCTATATCCATTATTATTACCTACAGTACTGCTGAGAAACTGTTGGAGGACCACAGTCCTACAGAGATCAAACCCCAATCAAACACACCAGACTAAGCTAATGAAGGTCTTTGGGATGACCTGAAAATATCGACAGGTGTTTTTAATAGAGGTTTGACACTAAACCCAATGCAAAATAGTGGCCAAACGGTGCATTTGTTTCAATTAAATGAAACAGCGTCACAGACAGTTAAAGGTCTGTCAAAACAAACCAAACATGCACAAATCCATTTTTCAAAACTTTTAAAGAGGATGTGTACCTGACCTCAAAGCCACAGCTCCCAAAAGTAATCGTGTGACAAAGGTACAAGCTAAGTTTGGCTGTGTTTTTTTAGTAGGTAAGCTAGTCAAAACCACGTTTCAGTTGAGAACTGGTTTCCATATTCACTGTTACAACGTACAGTTTTGGCCTCCACACCCTTAACTGACACAGAACAAGACACCTCCCATGTTGGGACCATCTTCTGACACTGGTCATTTTTTCGTTTTCATTTTATAATTTATAAGCTTAATGAATGACTGGCTGTGCACACAACACATTATTGTGTCAGTATCAGATGGTAATACTATCATACCGTGTGGTATTTTTTACAGAAAAACACAATATGAAAAACAGAAAAACAACAATATGATGCTATCATGGTGAATGACAGTACAATGTTAAAAAAATGTTGCCATGACAATATCCAATACCATGACAATAAGTTTTTTTTTACTGTTTCCTAATGAGTCCCAGTCATTTTCCAAAGCTCTGTCTTTAAAAATATTTTACATGAAACAATGTTGTGGGTATTTCAGGTATTTTTCAATATATGATCACAAAATTAAATTTATGTCATACATTTTTGTTAGCATACACCAAAAACTTACAGGGCCGCACCTGTTTAGTTTAGCAAGGCGTTTGTTTGCCTTACACTTATTGTGGTTAACCATTAGCTATTTTGCCATGTTTACGTACGGATCAGTCCAAACAGTCGGGAATGCAGTGAGAGAAAGTATTTATTAAGTTGGTTTTGGTTGTTTTATCATGACTGACTGGAGCACACCACACTTGAAAGTGATTCTCATTGGAAATTCAGGGTGAGCCTCAACTTTGTTGTGAATAATTCTGTTTAAAAGTTTACTGAGCATGTACATGTATATGTGGAAACGTCATACAAACCAATATAACTTTAACAAATGTAGTTTTGCCAGTTTTCCATAACAGTCTAGGATTGATAAACTGCTAAGCCTGGTTGAGTTACTCAACAACCATGAGTCAATGAAAATGATTCAGTTTGTATTATTTGTATTATTTTTTACATATGAAATAACACTCAAGACATTGAAACTGCTAAAATTATTTAACATTTCTTACAGTGTTACAAACTGTAACTAAACATAGATACTAGATTATTTATTTAACATAAATAATGTTAAATAACTTCCCATGTATGCAGCCTAGTTGGGCTGCCATTTGTTTACAATGCAGTGAACAAAAACGTGCATTATGTCCCCATAGTTATGCACCATGTGTATATAATATATATATATAATGTGCTTTTTTTATTTGCTCGTGTTTTTGTGTGTTAACAGAGTTGGAAAATCTTCATTTATGACCCGGTTTGTTGATCATCGCTTCACCAGTTTGTATCGCGCCACGATCGGGGTGGATTTCCTGACTAAAGAAATCGCCGTTGATAAGAGATCCGTGTTTCTTCAGGTGAGACACATTTTCATCGCTTTTTTTGCACCGATGACACCCAAACGTTGTCGTGCAACAGCCCTCCGTTCTCGCACCAGATCTGGGACACTGCGGGAACGGAGAGGTTTCATTCACTGGGCTCGTCTCTGTACCGCGGAGCTCACTGTTGCCTCCTAGTGTTTGATGTCACCTCGCCGGCTTCCTTTGCTGCCCTCGAAGGCTGGAAGAAGGAGTTCCTGGTTCAAGCTTGTCCTGCTAACCCAGCAGATTTCCCATTTATAGTGCTGGGCAATAAAATCGACTTAGAGAATCGTGAGGTAAAAACATTGATTTTGCAAGCTGAAGGTAAGAACTAATGCATCTGTCTGATTTTAAATAATAGTGGGATTTGATTGACAGGTGTCTCCCAAAAAGGCCCAGCAGTTTAGCAGTGCTATCGGAGCCCAATATTATGAATGTAGTGCCAAAGAAGACATAGACGTGGACAAGACGTTTCATAGTGCAGCCCGGGCCGCCCTGCAGTATGTGAGTTCTGGAGGACTTTATAACACCAAGCAGTTTGTTTTACTAACACAAGTCATTTTTTGTGGATACTACAAAAAAACTAACATTTCATTTAACTCCTCTAGTTGCGTCTTCAAAATAAATAGTTGGCATTCAAGTTTGGATTAACATGAATCATTTTTTTCTTGAAGATCTGTTTATTCAATACTGAATTTGCAATCTGCTTAATACTTCTTTATGCCACATTCAACAGCTTCAAAACCATTCTGCTGAAAACAGGGAAGACATCCAGATCATACAGCAACAGCCTGATAAGACGTCGAATGAAAAATGTCAGTGTTAAAGCGCGGTTGTCAACACCCGAGCACTACCCTGCTGTGAACTCTTACCCAGGTGTGTTTTTGCATGTGTGAGAAACTTACATATGAAAATAAAACCTCACAAACTACTTCGTATGAAGCGTACTACGCCGGGTTATCATTCCTTTATTTCAAACGAAATATCTCCATGTTAATGCAAACGAGCAGGACGCTTTATCTTATCAGCGTTTAAAAATAGCTACTCAAATTCACAACACATTAAACTGGAAGACACTAGGGCCAAACAAAACTCGTACCGCATGAGCTAAAAAGGAATCAGAAATAATTAATCAGGGAGACAGCGGATATTTTCTGTTTCCTTTATAAGTCAAGACAAAAAAGGCAATCAGGAGATGAACAACATGTAAAAACATTTTGTTACAGGTAAATATATAAAAAGGCCAAATTCCATCTTTACCACTTGCAGTATGTATGAACTATATTACAGTCGAATCCAAACTTGGCTTTACCAAGAGTGAAAATCTCCATTTTCATCCACAGAGACAATACAGGTACACATTTAACATTACCTTGCATACCCCTCAGATAATCAAAGAAAAAAAAGGTAGAAAGTTATTTAATCTTCACATGGAGAATTCCTTCACATCTAGGCCCAAGAAAAGTCTACGGTTGTTGCAGAACATGAAAAAGTTGAAGTCAGAGGAACTAATCATGGCAAATCGGTGAACAAAAAAAAGTTACTGTTTTTACGATTTTTACATCTCTAGGTTTGGCATACACAAACAAAGTGGAAACCAGCGTGGAAATATGCAGTAAACAAATAAAAAAGCCCTTCAGATGGTTAAATCTGTTAACGTTCTTTCAGCATATCAACACTTGGCTTCAGCACAAATACAATGTTTCTCATTTACAACAATCAAACAGAGTATCTGACAATAGTATGGCCCTCCAAAGCCCATATTCCCACAAATCTTTAGAACAAATGGGGGATGAACAAGAATTTAAAAAAAGAAAGAAAAATAAAAAGTTGTAAGTTTAAAAAAGCCGTACACAACAGACATACACATACACACAGGAGAAAACTTTAAAATACAAAAATAAACTACACAAAAGATCTTCTCCGCCATCGCTCACATTTTTTGGAAGTTTTTCATTTTATTGTTTTTCTTGTTTTTTTGTTGGTAAATCTCTAGTGAAGTCTCCGTTCAGTCAGTAATAAACTTCCTTGGCCATTTCTTTATCCGCAGTTGTGCTTCTCCACTCCATGCCGAAATGCACAGATGACATCACCAGCAGTCCAAAACGAATCTGCACCACATACTTCCGTTGAGTGAAAATCTTGTTGGAAAACAAGTGCTTGGTTTGTTTCACCTTTTCTTTCCCCCACATGAAAACAACATCATGACTCAACGTGATCTACAGCCCCTGAAGTCCATCACAGACAGAAAGAGCAACTTCTTTAAATGCAGCCGACAGCAGAACAAACGTCTTACAAAATAAAAGACAGACAGATGCTTAGAAAGAAATGGGGGGAGCAGAAAGGAAGACTCTACAATGGAAAAAGCTTATCTGTTTTTTCCCGAAAGCCATGTAATGTTGCTTCAATGGGAAAATATTTAAAAATGTAAATGTGCTTTTTTCCAATTGCTCTATTACAAAAAAGCTTTCTATAAAAATGGTTTTGTTTAGTTTCTTTCTGACTGAGCTGTTTTGATGGATGGTTATGCTTGAATCCGAATGGTGTGCTGAGAGCAGTGTTGAGTATTTTTTTTGTTGTAGAGGACGAAAGGAGAGAGGACATCACTGGTCCATTCTTGCTTTCTTTAGGCCAATCCCCTTCCTGTAATAAACACAATATACATAATAATTTTAATGTGCACACAAGGCAATTCTTCAGTTGGGCAACTTAGAGATATTATGGCCTTGATCAACCTCGGATGACCCTGACAGCATCCAATGTCATATTTTATTTTGTTTTGATAGTGACATGTTTCCTAGATAACATGGTTAAAACATGGATACTTACGAATCTGGTGAAGAAACGGTTCGTTTCGGTGCAGGCTTAGCGGAGAGGCCATCTTTGCTAGACTCTACAAAGGAAAGAAAATAATTGAAAATTATCTTGTATTGAAACAACTCTCTTCACCAAAGACGTTTTAAGCAAAACACTACCTTGCAGCCATCGCACTTGCGTAGCCGGGCCGTAGCCCTTCTCGTTGCGAGCGGCGATGCGGAAGATGATGGCGGGTTTAGTGGTGTAGTCTATGTGGGCGTTGGCCAGGCTGGAGGACTGGACCAGGCAGGAGGGGCTGGGCCCACAGTAAACCCGCATAAAGGCGAGCTGGGCTGGTGTGGAGGCTTTGGCCTCGGTGGTCTGGCTGCTCTGGATGGCTAAATACACCGAGTACTCAGTGATCTTTCCTGATGTCACAGATGGAGGCTCCCATGTAAGGTGTGCACCATCCGGACTCTGAGGGAATTGAATGAAAAGAGGGATACAGTTGACTGAGACCCATTGTTTTAGATTTGGCTGAACAAGCACAAATTAAGACCGCAGCCATACACACCTTGCTTATCTTTATGGCACACGGTGCCCCTGGGAATCCAGGCAAGCAGGTCTTGAAAGCAGATATCTCAGAAAAGGTTCCACGCCCACATGTATTTATACCAGCCACACGGAACTTGTAGGCGGTTCCAGGCTGAAGCTCCACCCTCTTCATCTGACTGTAATCAGGGATGGTTCCAGAATCATCCTAGAACACAAGTTCTGTCAGCATTCTTCATTTTTTCCCAATACAACATTTAACAAAGTAGAATCTCTTTGCGACTTACATCAACATAAGCAGAGTCATCTGTGGGCATGTAGAAATGCGTTACAACCATGTTGGTCACTTTGACGATGCCGACATCATGCCACTGGTTTTCCTTCTTTACTGGAGGTTTAATGGTAACAGTGGGAGGACTTGGTTTCTATGGAAACAACAGATAACAGGAGTTTTATCAATCTATCCAGGATATCTCGAAGATGATTGGTTACCCACAGAACACGACTGACCTCTGCCTCAATTCCATTGGCCACTTCAGTGAGAGCTGCAGCGGCCTGCATCTTGGCTGGACTGGCGACTACCACAGGTGCTAAAGTGCTGGATGGAGCCAGTGCTACAAATCAAATAAACAATCGATTAAAGGTTAAAATGCTAAATTTAAGAACAAAAGATAAAGCTGCAATTTAACTTTGGTTAAAAACAAAAAGTACATACTCTCTGTGGAGGTGCGTGGCAGCAGAACAGCTACTGCACTTGTTGCGGCCATCTCGTTGTGTCCGTTGCTCTCTGAGGTGGGGTCGTTGAGGCTGTCGGCTGGAGCCAGGCCCTCCGTGGGCAAAGAGGCCTGACTCAAGGCCTGTTGCTGGGCTGCCTGGAGCTGCTGTTGTTGGTGGACCAAAGCTGCCAGTTCCTGTGGAGTCAGAACGATGGGTATGGTGTGGGTCTGGCGATCATCTCCAACATCACCCGAGCCTGAGGGAGAATGAGAAGATAAATTACTGGAAATTACTGGAAATTCCATCTGGAAACGGAATGATCAGGTACAAGCTAAGCAGTCATGAAGTTTCAATGTTTGATTCTCTGTGAATGGTTTTATCAAAATTGCAACTTGTAAGTTATTGTTTTGATGCTTTTCTCTCCTATTACAGCCTAAAAGTTGGCTGCTGGTCAGACCGAATGTAATGATTTGACAAAACTTTTATGACAAAGAAAATGTACAAATATTACTAATTCATAAAAATATATTCAGACCACTTTACTTTGATCTAGCATAACAAAATGACATTTAAGTTAAACTATGTTTTATTTGACAATCCAGATTAAATAATTAACGACATAAGAGGCATGGCAATGTTCTTGTCTGGCCAATAGCAGAAGGGATGCGTTTAAACACATTTATACAACACAAATACAGATTAAAGCAGGGCTCACTCATAACAGCCTGCTGTGCTGCCTGTAGCACAGCCTGGATGGCGAGACTCTGTGCCTCTTCTGTAGCTGCAGCCTGCGCTGCTGCCTCTGCGGCCGCAGTGACGGCCAGCTCCTCTGGGGTCAGACCTGTTACCATTAGGGTCGTGGGCTGCCCGTCTGACATCAGCTCTGGGGGCAGGGTCAGTCCCTCAGCATCCTGCGACGCTGATGCTGCTTCTACGCCCTCCATCTACCACAGAATATATTTAGACCACTTTTTAGCAGACAACCTTTAAGCTGAGTTGGATAATTACATTTAAAATGTCATTAACCATGGCAATTAAAAATTTAAAGACACTGAAAACAGTACATACCAAATTTGAAAGCATTAAGTGAATAGGCTACACAGGACTTTTGGAAACCCTATTGCTGAACCTTTCAAATTAAACCGCTTTGCAAGCCAACAAACGACGGTAAAAAGTGGCTGTACCTCTGCTGCTGGTAACTGTTCTGCAGCCGCTTCTCCTTCCGGGATTCCAGACGCATCATCATGTTCCATCGGCACCGGCCCCGACTCCGCCTGACTCTCTGCCTGCACAGCCACTGCATCTCCCTGGAAGTCACTCGGCAGGGCTGCTGCTTCAGCTTGAAAGTCGCTTGGCATGGCCACGGCCTCCGCCTGGAACTCCGCCTGCATGGCGACTGCCTCCGCTTCAGCCTGGCCTTCCGTCTGCAAGGGCTCCGCCTCCGAGCTTTCCATAACAACAGGCTCAGCACTCGCCTCCGAGGTTGACTCGGTGATTGAAGAGATAGACTGCAGAGAAATAGATGAGTGTGCAGTTGCTCACAAACCAGCTAGACAAATTACAGTTGCCACTTTAAAAGACAGGCTACTCACTGGAACAGCGGGACCTGGTAGAGGTGTTGCTTGTGTGACTGTGGTGATGGCTCTGCTTTGAGACGCTGCAGTTGACGGCAGGACCTCTGTGCTTGTTGTGGGTTCTGATGTTTCTCCACTTTGTTGGGCTAAATAAAAAAAAAAAAATCTTAGCACAAACTATTGAAGACAGTATAGCTGGTTAGCAAGCAAATAAGTATGAAATATAATCAGCTTGTGCAATTGGCTCAAATTGGTTCCAAATTATTGTTTTACCTGAACCCTCATCTGTCTCCATACTGCAGGTGGCTGTGGTGGCCGTGTTGGTGGTTCCCGTCTCGTGGGTCTCACAGGGTGGGTTGGAGCAGACCCTCTGGACCGTTCCTGTTTGGTTTCCACCCATGTTAGATGAAGCTGTGGTGGCTGTGTTGGTGGTTCCCGTCTCGTGGGTCTCACAGGGCGGGTTGGAGCAGACCCTCTGGACTGTTCCTGTTTGGTTTCCACCCATGTTAGATGAAGCTGTGGTGGCTGTGTTGGTGGTTCCCGTCTCATGGGTCTCACAGGGCGGGTTGGAGCAGACCCTCTGGACCGTTCCTGTTTGGTTTCCACCCATGTTAGATGAAGCCGTTGTCGCCGTGTTGGTGGTTCCCGTCTCATGTGTCTCACAGGGTGGGTTGGAGCAGACCCTCTGAACTGTGGCTGTCTGTGTGTTTCCCATGCCGGCAGATGCTGTGGTGGCAGTGTTTGTTGTACCGGTTTCATGGGTTTCGCAGGGTGGGTTTGAGCACACTCTCTGCACCGTGCCAGTAGGAACATTGCCCATATTTGCTGTTGCTGTGGTGGCCGTGTTGGTGGTTCCTGTCTCATGAGTCTCACAAGGAGGATTGGAGCACACTACAGTAACACTGCCGGAAGCGTCACCTGCCCCAGACTCACTGGAGGTGGGCTGCTCAGAGGTAGGAGAGGCCAGAATGGAAACAGGCAGGTCTTGGCCAGGCTGAGCTTCTACCCCACTGGGGGCTGTTATGAAAGTCACCTGTGTGGGCTTAATAAAACACATCAACTTAAGGTTAGCAACAGACCAGTACATCTGCAACAACATCTAAAGACATTTAGACACTTCTAAAAGGTAATCAGTGATTCAGGAGTGAGAATCTGTTACCTGCATGGTAGAGGAGACTGTAGTCAGATTGCTCTGAGCGGCAGATGCAGCCGTCGCATTAATGACCTGGCTGGAGAGGGTGGCAATTGTGCCCAGGGTGGTAATGGGGGTTGCCAGGGTGGCATTGGCACTGGCTACACTTCCCCCGGCTAAGGTGGTAGAAACTGTACCAGTGACTGTGCCAAGAGTCGTAACACCTTTAAACAAGACAGAAGCGACAGGGGTTATTTTTAAAATGACGTTGCCAAATTACACTTGGCACAGAGGTGCATTTAAATAGGTATACTTGCCAGTTGTTCCCTTGACAACCAGCGTGGTTACAGCTGGCTTGACCCCAGACACGGATACTGGTGACACAAGGCGAACTCCTCCCATTGGCACTGTGCGAAGGATGGTTCCAGGCTGACCCGGCGCACCCTTCAAAACAACCTGTCGGGACAACAGAACCAAGGTGAGATGCCTCACCTTTAAATTCCCCAAGATCACATTTACCATTTGACACTACATTACCTGTGTTAGGCCCTGCTGGCCTGCCGCAGTGCCAATCTTGGGCATGGCTGTGATTATTTTTCCAGGAGTTCCAGAGGTCATCATCTTGGTGGTGATGATTGTGATGGGGCTCTTTACCCCTGTAGTACTAGTTACACCTACAATACAGAACAGAATCACTTAGACCAAACAAAGAAACCTCAGACTCTTGTTATTCTGTAATGCCAAAATGTGTTGCCCTAGTGAACACTTCTTTACCTGCAGCTCCCTGTTGTAAAGCAGACATGGGGATTGTTTTAATGATGGTGGTGGTGCCCGGCTTACTGGTGGTGCTGGGGGACATGCCACTGATGCCCAGGATGGTGGGCTTGTTTCCTGTGCCACCTGCTTGAGTGGTGGTAATTATGGTGGTTGGTTTTCCATCAGCAGATGTTACCAGCTTCAAAATGGTGCCAGGAGGGAGAGGACCCTTTGTCTATGGGTATTATTTGGAATTATTTATTTGAAGCTTTCTGGAATATTTTAGTTGCCAGAGCAACATTTGCTAATATTTTTAGCTCACGTTTAGCTTACCTGTATAATCTGAGTCACTGGGCTGGAGGAGGCCTGCCCAGTCACGGAAGCTGACTGCACTGGTTTGGTTTGTACAACTGACACCACTTTGCCCAAGTTAGACAGCTAAACACAAGAAGTGAAATATTATGTAGGAACTTTTGATCTCTTCTATAACAGAATATATAGAACAGAAATAAACACTGTACCAGGGTTCCAGCTCCTCCAACAGAAAGTGGGCTCTTGACGAGAGTGATGGTCTTGGTGACTCCGCCCACCACAGTGGTCACAACCTGGGCCTGCTGGGCTACGGTAACCGTGCCCGACTTGTGGACCGTAATGATGGGCCGAGCGGCTGTAGTGGGACTGGAAACTGTTGGGGTGCCCACCTGGGCAGCAGCTGTTTTTAGCATGCGAGTGGCAGGGTTGCTTACCTAGGACAACAGAAAAAAATTACTTTAGACAGGCTGGGCAGTATTAATGTATTCATTGTAATACATGTACAATATACATAAAACCATAACAGACACTGACTGCAGCAAAGCAGAAGTGGCAATACAAAGAGACACACAGTGAAAACCTAAAGATTTTACCATGACGGGGGAAGCCACTTTAACTGTGGTGGGCAAAGTGGTGGATCCAGGTGTCACCGCCACTGTTTTGACAATTGTGGTCCCAGCTGGCATATTGAGAACAGTTGCTCCAGCAGATGGGGGGATTTTCTGTGTGGCTGCGGCAGCTGCCGCCAAAGCTGCCATGCCACTCATCTGAGGGCTGCTGCCAATGGCCTGAAAGAATACAAAATGTTATAAAACAATATAGGAAATTCAATACTTCACAGCTTCTGTTTGTTTAGACTCATTACCGTTCCTTGAGTTGTTTGTGCTGGCATGACCATACGAACACCTGCAGGAAGTGATGTCACAGTGACTGGGGATTTTCCAGCCTGGGTGGCTTGTCGCACGGTGACGAACGACGTTCCGGTGCCTGATTGAGGGGCCGCAACTTTTAGAATAGCTTCAATACAAAAAGATAAAGTTTAGTTTTGCATTGGAAAAATAAAAGTATTTAGAGAAGTGAAAGCATTAGCCAATCTATACCTGGGCCCCGAGGTGTCGAGGCAGCCAGAGGGCTCGCAGGAGTGTTGGGTAAGACGGAGGCTGTGGGGGAAGCCGTCTGGGGGATGAGAGTGATGCCACTCTGCGGCAGACTCTGAGCAGAGGGAGCGGCTGCAGCCGCCGCTGGACTCTTTGGAGAGTTTCCAGGAAGTGAGGGGGTGGCATTGAGCGCTGGTGATGTGGCAGCAGTGGCTGATGGGATATCGTATTTCTGAAGCTGAAGCAGGTACATATCTGCTGTAGACACCGCTCCCCAGCTAACCTCCAATGAATTGGTGTTGGCCCGTACAAGCTGCACCCTTGCAGGAGGATTAGGACGTTCTGCAAGAAAACAAAACATTTGACATAGCAAATTCTAATAAAATCCAAAGATATTTCTAGCTCCCATTACTGTGTTGTTCATGTACTAAAACATTTGATGCCAAAAATAACATATGCTTACATAACTTAACAGCTGTTCTCACCTGTTTCTAGATACCACAGGTCTTTGCAGCACACTTGATTGTTCCACGCTTTGCGATACCCATCCCGCCCACTCCACACATAAAGCCTGTTGTTAATAGCAACCGCGCAGTGTCCTGCTCGTGCACGGGGTATGTTGTCCTCCAATGTGTCCATCAAAACGGTCTCCCATGTTGAGGTGTCTAGAAGGAAAAGAAGTTATTTTATTGGGCATCATCGTTTTGATTGATGCACCAATCAAAACACGCTTATTAGCTGAGCTTTATCTTCAGAGCAAGAACATACCCAAGTTCAGGCAGGCCAATGTGTTTGTACATTTCCATTCCTTCTCATGTGTGGCCACCTTTACATCATCCATTACCAAGGGAACCCAGCCACCAAAAACATACATTCTACAGATCAAAGATGGAAGGAACAAAAGGTCATTATTGGCACAATGCAAATACAGGAGACGTATGAGGCAATTCTAGATTGTGCTTCAACTAACTTGTTTGTGATGGTTGTAGCTGAGTGAAGACTTCGGGGGAGGGGTGCAGAACCACTTACTGCGGGTTTGTTCCAGGTCATTGTATCTGTGAAGCAAAGAGTGACCTAATTATTGATTGACCCACATATTGATTAAACTAATGACAAATGTGTGACAAACAGTCTGGACTATGAAAACATCTACAATTTTCATACCAATGTCCAACGTCCAAAGGTCTCCCAAACGACAACCACTCATTCCTCCATAAATGACGAGACGGGACTTCTTGGTAGTTTTTTCAGTATAAATAACAGCAGTGTGACTCTCTCTTGGAGGAGGCAGGACTCCGTATGTGACTGGTATGTCCCAGCCCACAACGTTTGCGCCCGGGCGCAGCTCAAGAGTGTAAAGGTCATTCAAATATCTGGAAACAGGCATTGGAAATTATATGAATAAAATCCTAAAACACATATAGCTCTAAGTACTTACAAATTATGTAACTATGAAGTAGCTATACCTGGGAATGTTGTTTTTGGGGTCTTCGCTGTCATTGGCAAGACCCCCAAAGAGATAGCACTTGTTGCCCACAAGAGAAAAACTGTGGCCCAGTCGCGGGCACGGCGGTGCCCCATTTTTAGGAGCCTTTGGCTTCAATTTTTTCCACTCCCACCTGCTAGCCTAAAAAATAGCAATCAAAGGAGATGCATTCAGTGTTACAGGCAGATACAACAAACAAACAAGTAAATCATAAGAGTGATAATGTTTTTTACCTGTAACTCAAAAAGGTCGTTGCTGTATTTTCCGTATTCCACCATTCCACCGAAAACCAACAGCCGTGTTCCGTCACACACAAACCCATACGCAGCACAGCCCGGAGGGATGTCTCCACGCACAGCTGGTATAAACCACTGGTTTGTTGCTGAAAAAGATGAAATATTTAACGTAATGTTCAGTCAATATGACATATACAAGTATACTATTATATACTATATACATATACTATTTGTCTGAAAATACAATTTATGTCAATGCAAGCTATTCTATAGTCAAACTATTTTATGACGGTGTCAGAATAGTTTTAGTGGTTGGGCAAAATATTATACATAAAAATGTACAGGTGTAATTTCAAATGTAATATTAATCTTTGCAAAATTGTATATAATAACCATATGGGTAGATTATAAAAAATTAAGAAAAAAATGTATAAAAGCTTATTATCAGTCTATTATTACTATAGTAAATTCAACTTAAAATATTATATAATGTACTTTTGCAATGCAAGTAAAATGAACAATGAGTCTTTTCACGGCATTGCGGTCTAAAGAGTAAAAGTGAGTCTGACACGCAACACAAAGCCGCACTGATGCACGCGCAGCGGGGGGCATGCGCGTGAGTGCGTGCGCGTGCCCGTGACGTGGCTGCGCTCAACGTCCATTTTTATTTTCTGGCGCCTTTTTCTCTCACAATAGTCGGCGGGCAGCGAGCGCTTAAATATGATAAATATTACCAAACATTCATAATGTCATATACGTAAATATCTTTTATATAGTGTTTAGTAAGCACGTGTGTAGCAAATGGTATTTCTACATTTATTTCTGCGCAAAGCAAAATGCGAAAATTGCTACTGCGACAAGTGTTGCATACGACAGATACAATGGTGACAATGAAAGGTGACAAGGTAAAAACACCACGTAACGCAATACACCCAAACAAGTTAGTTTACCGTGCAAAAATCACCTAGCTTTACGATATACCAACTTTCTGGTCATTTCTGTTCATGTTTTGAACGTACGGCGTTTACTTACCGGTATTATAAACGTGCAACTCATCGACAATTCCTTCGTTTCCTCCGCCAAACACAACCATCAGCTCCTTGATGGCCACGGCTCGGTGTCCATGTCTTGGCCGGGGTACCGGTCCGGACCACCCCAGAACCCGCTTCCATCGCGGCTGAAGCGGAGCTCCGGTGGTTCCAGACACAGCGGAACCTGGGGCTGTCATGTCCCTTTACTGAAAAGGGGAAATGCACTTCAGAAACGACTGGCCACGACAATCATATATATATATATTTATATATATACATATATATATTTAAAAATCTTCCTTTGCAAAAATGAAAATGTACTTTTAGGTTTCAAAGCGGTGTTTATTATTCAGGAATGCCGCCATTTTAGCCTTGGCTGAGGGTATAAAAGCCGGCTAGTTTGCTTTAACGTGTACAATAAAACACAGCGAACTGTAGATGTCTATTCAACACGGTATTTTGAAAACGTGATGCTGAACGATCTGTCAAAAGATTTAAAGTTATAATCTCCGGTTACAACGTCCTTAATGCAGATAAAGTATCAAGCCATGGACGTCGCCATCTTGAAACAAGCCTCCGCTAGTATGTAAAAAATGGCGGAACTGCAAATAAAAACAACTAATAGCAGCTACCTATACAGCAAAAGTAAATGAACACACTTTCCATTTATTACTAATATAATGCCCCATTAACACATCCTATACGAATTGATGGAAAAAGTAAACAAAGGCCGGAATTCAAAGGCTAACACTCGAAGCCTAGGACCCATTTGCTGCAGAAAGCTATTTTCATGCCTCTCTGGAAGTCGCCATCTTGTCAGCCACTCTAAACAACAGCTATACTACATTTCAGTCGTGCGATGTCATTTCAACGCAATGCAAGTTGCAGATTTTGCTCGCTATCTGCAGTTTCCCATCGGACTGCACGTTTGGGTGATACTTTCATGCATGCATTGCATTCATGCAGCGATATGTTGCTACTAACAGCGCAACTGAACTAGCCAGCTAGCCCCGCTTAGCCAAACGATACACGAACCACAATGTCGGCGCAAATGCATCGCAATACGTACTATGATCGGATACGTCGGCGCTCGCTCGTCTTACTTCAGACAAATACTACAGATGAAGCTATTTTGTTTTAATTCATGCCGCCCCGGTGTAAGCAGCCATCTTGTCGTCGGATCGGTCCACTAGCAGCTCCCGTAAGAAAAATGGCGGCTAAGTTTACGTCCGCTATTCAAATACGAATTTAAGCTTCATTTGTTTGCATCGAAGCAAATCATACATACCAAATTCTTGTTGCAATATCCAGGGAGATGTTTCACGATTTTTTCTTGAGAGGATTGCCCGCGATCATCCAAATTTGTTAAGAAATATCCACTCTCATGCCTGCCTGGAAGCCGCCATATTCTTGACAATGTACAACCGCTGCAACCACCCGTAACAAATATGGCTGAATTTCCACGTCCCCCTTTAGAGCGTTTAGCAAAATACTCATCCACAGCCAAATTCACATCTGATCCGGTACATCTTACTTATAGTAATCGTTGGATTAATTTTATACTTATTAGATTCTGTAGAAATACATATGTGTTGTGCGTCAAAACCATCCAGAGATTTTAAACAGGTTTTTGTGATTTGTAATTGTATGGGTTTTTTGTCTCACACTGAGGATGTCACACGAACTGCCCCTTAAGTTTATCGTTATATTTTCTTCTTTTATCCACATTTCGTGTTTGGATGCATATATATTATTGTTGAATAAATTGTTGCTTTTAAAAGAAAAGAGAAAATAGTAAGTTAACCAGACATTTGTGCACGCATAGGGCTTCTTTTTGCCTGAAGTAACGCCCCCTTAGTGGAATTGTACCAGTGATGCCACCCGCAAAACCTCTTGAATTTAGCTTCTGTGTTCAGTACTGTAATTTAGTACTGTGTATTATGAATTTATGAATAAAAATGTACGAAAATATATTTTTTTGAAGGGCTTCAATGATGCATTTTAATAAAAAATATACTAAATATAATCAGACACAATTTATAAATCACATAAGAACATTATATTTATTATATGAAAATATTTTAGTTTTTTATAGTTTAAAGTTTTTTGTATTTTGTTTAAGAAACCTTTTGTATTGTTGTTTAAGTTTCTGTTTTAACTTGTTTACTTGTACTATTGATAGTTTTGATTATATTGCTTATTCAATTGGAATGACCTTTTAATTATTATCAATAATTGCCAATTGTTGAAAACAATCAAACTGAGTTTTTGGACACTTTGTGGGACACTCGGTTTGGGCTCAAAGTTTTCTCTTTTAACCCTCAAGAGACCTTTTAAGACCATTATTAGTTACTGTTGATTTTACCTTATAAAATAACAGAGATATAAAATTTCATGGGAAAGTTTTGTGCTCTCCGTTGCGTTGCAAATACAAGCTGCATGTATTTTAAGGAGGCCTGTAATTATTAATCTTGTGTTAGAGCTCCTCCCACTTCCGGAACGGTTGCAAATGTTAATCACTGTGACCCTTCAATCTTTGACCTGATCCGTTTCACTAAAATCCATTACACAAGTGATGGAAAATTCTGTTTATCTGTGCCTCCTTGTAACATAGACTATGTAATATGGCATGCCATAGCATTGTGCTAATTATACTGTATGTGCCATAGTTTCAGTTTTGCACTGCTCTGCATATGGTGTTAAGACAAAATTTAAAATACCATCTCAGAAACTTGCACTTACAGTTATTTTTTGCTAATGGTTGGGATAATCAGGTCACTTCTTGTCATTTTAAGATTTTGAACATAATGCTGTGTTACTCTGTACTTAAATTGAGTTCAGAACTACACTGGAACTGAAATGAAGGACTGGTGCTGTTTATATTGCAACACCAAATTATACTAATCTGACCCTGATGTAACTTTTATTTACTTATACGCTTGTTATTTTACTTACAAGTAAACATTATAATAACACTGCTCTCAATGAACATTACCAGCATTGTGACATTATTTAAAACGTAACAGACCAGTCTTTGCATTAAATGTTATGAAATTTATACATCAATGTGCAACATTGTTTGTGTATTTGTTAATGTCTTTTTCATATTAATTACCAAGTCTGTCAGTGGTGAACACTATGCTGGCATTAGGCATGCTGACAAACACTCCCTGGCACACGCAGTCAGCTCTGAAACAGGTTAATAGGTTGGAGATAACTATGTGACGCACTTAGAGGTTCATCTTTACCCCAGGCACCCATCTTTACCCCTCTTAACTCATCTACACTGACTCTGCTGGTTAAGAGCCTTAGCGCAAGTCCAATAATTAGCACTGAGCCATTAAACAGATCATTGTATGGGTCATACAAGTGAGGAGGAAGAGGACAGGATGAAGGCTGAGGGTCAGGAAGTATCATTTGAAGACTGATAAGAAGGGTTTTAAGTGTTGTTTTAAAAAAAATGCTAGTCATACTTTCCCTGAGACTTCTTACTGTCTTAAAGGGTTCAAAAGTGATAGAATTTTGATCATGGTTTCAAGACATTCATTATAGCTTATCACAAAAAACATGCAGCCATTTCATACTTTGAATGTTTATTAATTTGTTTAGTTATGCCTGCCTCTGCTTAGCTGTAAGTGTTTGTTGTTTGCTCTTACTGATTAGCTCAAAGATGGACCCTTGCATTGTGAGGAAACCAATATATAGCAAATATATCCTAGAGTAATTGTGAGTAACAGCATTACATTCATCTAGCAATTATCTGTGTTTGTCCAATCAAAATAAAGAATTGGTATTGAGGCAAATGATGCACAGTAAACAGTTTTTATGCAGAGTGATATTTAACATTGTGACATGCTTTTTCCTCTTGACTTGGAAGTTTAAATGAGCTCCTACACAAACAATGTAATGTGCTAAACCAAACCTTATTGTTATTGCATAGATAAGATGATGTTCACCATTTAATAATCCATCTTTAGTTCTGTCACAGGAACCAAGAAACTTGGTGCAAATACTAAGGACAATCCAACTGTCACATATTTAAGCACAAAGCTGGAGATAATACCATGGGAAGCAGATTACAGGGAGGCTAAATGCAAGCGATTAGTTGCTTTATCTGCAGTGGATGGCAGATTAACTGGCATGATTAGCACAGAACCAAACCACAGGGTGAGAGGGATGATCCGAATTAGCCAGGTTTTGGTGTTGGAAATGAGATTAGGTGAAGTGTGTGTCTTGCACTACACATGCAGTTTTAGTGTTGTGAGTTTTGTTTGTTGTGTATGTGTGTGGATGCACAAGAGTGGGAGCCTTAAATCCCCCTATTAGGACCATTTGGGAGGAGCGCAATTATATCTTTTGGATCCCTATAAAAGAGGGATCATTTGGCAGTAATTTGGGTGACGCTTCTTCTCAAGGAAATTCAGATTGATACGGTTGAGATATTTTTCCCAATGCCGCAGTAATCTGCAGTTAGAAGTTAAAAATTCTTGTTGGAGTTGCTGCCATATTCAAGCAAGATGAGAAAAGCACAGCCCGAGTTTCAAGAAGACTTCTTCATCCCCATTCCTTTAGATACCAACAACCTCACAGCTTTAAGCCCTTTCCTGGTCCCTCAGGACCACCTGGGACACCATGGTGTATATATGGTCATGGCTGCCTTTACCTTCTTCCTTTTCATTGGAGGGACCACGATCAACCTGCTCACCATTATCTGCACAGTTCAATTCAAGAAACTCAGATCTCACCTTAACTATATTCTTGTGAACCTTGCAGTCGCCAACCTGTTGGTCTCCTTCTTTGGCTCCTCATTAGCGTGCTACTCCTTCTGGAACAAGTACTTCATCTTTGGGTCGACAGGATGTAAAATTGAGGGCTTTGCTTCAACGCTTGGAGGTATAATGTGTCAACATTTATATATTTATTTTGGTAGTCTAAAAACTAATTTCTTACCTTCTGATGTGTGTTTCTGTGTTTCTTGACATTTCCAAAATCTTTTTTTAAAAAAATCAGAAGAGTTTTAGAATAATGCAGAATGTTTGTTGTTAACGTTTTAATGTTTTGCAGGTATGGTGAGTTTGTGGTCTCTTTCTGTGGTGGCGTTTGAAAGGTGGCTGGTTATTTGCAAACCCCTTGGGAACTTTTCCTTCAAGACTCATCATGCCATAATTGGCTGTATAATTCCATGGGTTTTTGGAAATATAGCTTCACTCCCTCCACTGTTCGGCTGGAGCCGGTAAGTGGGAAAAGCAGAATATAAACACAACTGGCATTTGAAATGTTCTGCCAATAATTTAAAGATAAACTAGCTGCAGTTAACCTGGGCTTTAGTACTCAGGTATGTGTGGAATAATCCATCAATCTGTTTTACAGGTACATACCTGAAGGCTTCCAATGTTCTTGTGGTCCTGATTGGTACACATCCAACAACAAATACAACAACGAATCCTACGTCGCCTTTTTGTTCTGCTTCTGCTTCGCGGTTCCTTTCGGAACTATCGTGTTCTGTTACGGTCAGCTACTCATCACGCTCAAATCGGTAAGAGTGCACAATGCTTGTTAAAATGTGCCACAGAATTCCTCGTGAGAAGACGGAATAAATTCCTCATGAGGAATCTGGAAGTCTTGGAAATGTCTTTGACAACAAGGAAACTTATCACAACTTAATCTTTTAAAACAATTTTTTCCAAATGTAATAATAAAACAGAACCTGTAGAATAAATTCTAACTCTACTGCAGCTGATAGAATGCCAGTGATTTATTACAATAATAAATGTGATTTAAAAAAAAGGTTATTGATACATATTGCTTTCGTCCAGCAGATGGAGGTGACAGACTGCTTTATATACGATGTAGTATAACATGTTTTGTCCCCATGTGTCCACTAGGCGGCCAAAGCTCAGGCAGATTCAGCTTCTACCCAGAAGGCCGAGCGGGAGGTGACAAAGATGGTGGTGGTGATGGTGTTTGGGTTCTTGCTTTGCTGGGGACCATACGCAAGCTTTGCTGTGTGGGTGGTTTACCACCGTGGTGAACCGTTTGACCTGAGACTGGCAACCATACCATCGTGTTTGTCCAAATCCTCTACAGTGTACAATCCCATCATCTACGTCTTAATGAACAAACAGGCATGTTGTAATACTGGTTTCCTAACCTGAAATGAAGTTGACTGCTTCATAAATTATATATAATCCATATCCATTTCCTTTAATAATATATGCTGCTTTTTGTTTTCTTTAAAAAACAGTTCCGTGCCTGCATGATGAAGATGGTTTTTGGCAAGAACATTGAGGAAGATGAGTCCTCTACTGCGTCTCAAGTCACCCAGGTCTCTTCTGTCGCCCCAGAAAAATGAACCCATTCTTAACATAACCTTTACCTTTACAATTTTTACAATGATTGTAAATAATAAACATAACACCTGTAGTAATGTTTGATTTTCAATGTGTTTTAATGTAGCTTGCTTCACAAGTAGAATTAATTATTATCCTTAAAGATGTACAATAAATTGCAAAGAAAGAAAAATGGTGTTGTTTATTTTAGCAATTGAAAGGTGAACAAATTACATTATTCTCCAGAAATTAGTTATGAAGTAATACATCCAGGAACGGTCTGAAGAATAAAGTTAAGACAAACAGTGAGTATGAAAAACAGCTTTGCATTAAATGCGGAACAAAATAATGCCCCTCTGTTTTCATGCACAGTGGTTTTTAACAGCTCTTTTATAAATCTGACACACCACAAAATATTTCATAACTCCCGTGAGGCATGTCAGTGTTTCCTTATCTTAACATACTCGTTTACTTTTCCATATAAATAACACTTCTAAACCAAAGAAAAAGTGCAAGAATAAAAACAATAGTTTGCTTTCCATTGTTTATAGTAACATAACAAAACAATCAAAAACAAGCTCACCATGGTAGTTATTCTAACAATTAAACCACAAATGATGTTAGAAAAACAAGGAGCAGCGAAAGACAACTTTTGCTCATGTTAAATTAACATCAATTGCATTGGTTAATTTTTGGTGTAATGTGGTGAAAAAGTCCAAATGTTCAATACAAAATACAGTGAAAATAGCAGCTGTCCAACGGCAAATCATGCAAGACGATGCTGTTATTGTCTGGAGGTTTTGTTGAGTATTCAGGTGTATATCCGAGTTCTGCTAGTAGTGAACTTTTGCCAACCATGAATAGTTCAGAACTAGCGGAATTCCAGACATACGACTGACTGAGGGCCGCCCAGGCATTTAAACACCCGCTGGTTCTTTCTTTATCCGCTTGTTTCTGAAAGACAACTTTTCAGCTACACATCCAAACATGTTTGTGACCAACATTGTATTAACAACCCAAAATCCTGATTTTCAAGTCCACCAAAGCATAGCCAGACTACAAATATAAACAATATAATGGTTAAATGTAAAACATTGGTGTCTATTTCTATGTAAAAGCATATTAAAGACAAATCAATTGAATTTAAAAAGAAATTATAATAAAGAAATTTAAATAGGTCTGCTGCTGCAATTTTTTTTAAATCTGTGTGAAAAGAAAACAACTTTTAGAATAAATAAGTAAAGTTTACAAACTGCCCTTGTTCTTCCTGTTGGCTCCGTCTTCACCATGGTTTGGTCTCTTCATTTTCCAGTGTTCTTCCCGCTCCACATTGTTAGGCTGCAAAAGACGGGAGAAGCTCATGATTTGAAAAAAAGTCTTTCGTCAGGAACTGAGAGAGATTAAAACTGACCTCATCAAGATTTTCAGATAAACCCTACTTTCCCTAAAGTGAACCATCAATCCGTTGAGATTAGGAAGAGTTGGGCTGCATCCTTGTCAATACTAATTAGCGTCCTGTGTGTAGGGTACCTGGGTACCCCGGTTGTCCCAGTAAGCTGATTTGGGCTAGGACTTTAACCTACATGTCTAGCTTGCAGTTACCTCTGGCACAAAAGTGTGTCAGAGGTAACTGCAAACCTTTGATTTAAACAGAGTGAGTGTAAATGATGTTGTTGGGTGTGAAATGTATGGCACCGTGTTAACAATAAAATCAGTGCAATGGGAAGATAATTCTAAACGTTTTCATCTGTAATGAAGTCATGAATTCACTTTGCCATTATTTGTTTTATTTTTCCTTTAAGGTTCTATTATTAGATTAATAGTTTACGTTTGCTCCGTTGGTTATAATATTAAACACAAATATATTGTATATGTATATATACAATATGCAGTATATATCTATATATATGAAATATATGAATATCTGTGTGTGTGTGTGTGTGTGTGTGTGTGTGTGTATATATATCTGTGTGTGTGTGTATGTACATATAAAATATATAAAATACATTAGCACTACTTGTCTGTTCTTTATGAAACCATAAGTGTGGTTCTTGGCACCAACAAGGGTTCCACTATTGTTATAAGATAAAGAATCTGACGCTGTTAAAAACAAACAATTCTTAGGAATGTAATTCTAACAATACAACTGCTCATAATAATTATTGAATGCCTGGTTAATAAAGTTGAGTTATATACACACAGTGCAAGAAGCAACACAAAGATGTCCCAGATCAAAGATTTGACCTAAATCTAAAGGGCTGCAGAAAGACTGAAAGAATCACAGCAGGCTTCATGCCAAACATTTGTGCCAAACACCATGGTACAATGTTTTGGTTTACCTTTCATGGCTTCAACAATCCTAGGAAACAACTGTAGCTTAGGCCCTCTGTAAGCCCATGAGCCCTTGCTCTGTTTCTTGCTCTGTTTCTTGTGCTTTGACCTTATCAGTACTCCACCTTAAGCCATGCCATCATTTTTTTGGAGTATAAAAGCACTTTGATACGAGCTGGAAGTCTGTAGGTGTGAGATAGCAGATAGTAGGAAGAACCACAGGCCCAAACTATCAACAGTCTAAGGAGTTAGAGGTATACAGCAACACCCAAACCATGGCAGAGCAGTGGGGTGAAGCAGTGGGCAAGGGGAAAGGAAACAACGCGGGAGACTCTTTGTATACACCAATATGTATACAGCAATAACACCAAGGGTAAGTCTTTAATAATATGTATATATATATATATATATGTATAAACCTATAT